>JALJEV010000539.1:1800000-2097013 GCA_026586105.1 Hylodesmum podocarpum | reverse complement strand
TTAGTATTTATAGGGATCATGATTAAGGTTCTATGATAGTGGATTTGGTGGGAAGGTTGCTTGGGCCCAAGAATTAAAATATCAGGGAAAGATATTGTCGGAATTATTCAAATATGTTTGGTTCAAGTCGAGCTTAGCCCGATCAGGAGGTGACCTCGGTGCTCCATGGGATGAGCTCGGTGCTCATCCCTACCCGATACAACATATTTATCATTTATTTATAAGAAGCGTTCTGGGATTAGGATCCTCTGCAGTTGCCGGCCTTGCAGATAACATTTTCTAATTCTATTTACGTGAGAATACGAAACTATTAATTATAATTATTAAACTAAATTTAATAAATATAATAATTTAAAGTGAGAAAAAAAATTAATGATTAATAAGAAACTGTTTTAATAATTTTTTATATAAATTAAATTTAAATGAACTAATTGTTTAATTTAATATTATTATAATGATTTAAAAATAAAATAAAAAATTTAAATAATTAAAGATATATAGACAATAGATATGTTGATTTCATTTAGCAAAAAGAAATTAATAATTAAAAATCACATCAATCTTTTCTAGAGATGGTAATTATAATTAATATTATATATTGTTAAAATAAAATAATATAACGACGAATTATTAAATAGTTTAAAAATTATATAAAAATTTATTTATCATGATCTCATTAATAAAAATAATAAATTAAATAATGAAATTATTTAAATTTAATATATTATAAAAATTATTAAAAATTAAGTGAACGAGACTTATATCTTATATTATATTAATAGATCCCACGATAAATAAGACTGTATTTATGGATACATGGTACGGATATTGTTACTGTATTCTTTCCATTTTAATCAGAAAAATAATGATTTGGCTGATCATATCCTACAGAAGACTTGATAAGTTTCTAAATACAGCATGCTTTCACTTTCCAAGTGGAGAAGCTTTCTTTTCCTTACAAAAATATCTGAGTATAAATAGTGAAAAGTACTCTTAACTGTTTGGAATATATATAGAAAAATCCAACTTGTTATCAAAAGTAACCTACCTCTTAATCTCCATTCTGTAGCAAGATAAGCAATGATAGAATTTGAATGGACAGAAATCGATAGACCATTGCAGTTACAAAATCAAATAAGTGAATGGGGCCAAAATGCAAAACACAGTTTCTTTTTTCCTTTTTGGTTTGTCGCGATTATCTTATAGAAGAATTATATCATAGGCATAATCTAACATTAATTGGGAATACTTTCTTTTAATGAATTTTTTGTTTAGTGTGTTATGAACGACTATTTTTTTTCTACTAGCTTGATTCAACTTCATTAGTATAAAAGAGAACTAATGGAATGTGATGTTAGATTTAAAGTAGCAGGAAAAGAAATTTGAAATGACTTAAAAACTTTGGTTTGGGGAGGAAACATGGCTGTTTTGATTATGAGAAGATTGTGACAACAACATCAATGATTAATCATGTCACATGGGTTCTAATCTGAGAGGTGAGACCACATACCAAATGATAATAACTTGGAGTTTGTTTGATTTTTCATTGATATTATATTTGAAAAGATTTTTTTAAGAAAATTTCAAGATGATGAAATTAAATAACTACTCTTTTATTATTTTAAATAAAAGTTAGTTATATCTAAGACATCCATGTTAAGAAGCAAAATAGATGACATTTAAAAGAAGTTGTCAAAAAGTACAACAATTTTTATGCGAAATATGCCAAAAAAAAAAATTTCTTTTTTCTCCTGTTATACATTATTACGCGCAGAGAAACTATTCATAGTAAATAACATTTTACATTCCTAGTCATTTAAAATAGTGCTTGAATATTTTTAATGACAATTCAAAAATACAAATTATTAATCTAAACATGGCTTTAAATTCTATATATAGCCTGTAGACTGGACCGAGAATGAGGGAGAGAAAAGGTAAAGTTTTTAAGACGTGTGTTTGAGTCTGATTCTGATTCTGATTCCATTTTAATCTTTAAACTTAGGGTTCTTGAATATACCTCTTCAGTGTGTGGTTAATATGATAATTGAATGATATTTTTAATCAATTTAGGATGCGCCTTGAGATTTGGAATTTAATAATATTTGTGTTACAATGTGGGCAATGGGTGAGATTAAGTGTAAGATGGGGTTAGACCATATCAAACGCTCATCAAAAGAAAATATCATTGAAACATATATTATGTAACACTTTTTGTTTGAACATCAATTCTTTTATAAATAATTTTAGTTAAGAATTCATTGATAATTACAAATATTATTATAAAGTAATAAAAATGTAATTTAGAGTAAAATAATGATAAAATCTTATTTAGTGCCTCCTAGAACTCATGCAAGTATCTCTAAGAACTTACCAATAAATTTCATTCATTTATGGGTCATGCTGGAAGCAAACAGTGTAAGGCCTAATGCATCGTGGGTTGGTCCTTTCTTGGAAGGGGCCTCCACTGTGAGCCTCAAAATACAGTTTGGGTTCTTAATCTTATTTGGTGCAACTTTCATGTGCCCAGAAACGTGCATCTGTAACGTTTTACATAGGATTGTGCGGATTAGTTAGGATAGACTTTGATACTTTAGAATTTGAATTTGGACTAATTTAAACCTCACAAAACTAACTTGTTTGGAGATAATTTGTATGCACTATTTTGCTCGTATTATCAGCTGAAGTGAATCTCCAATGTGATGTAATAGCAAGAATAAACCCTTTTTAAGGAGTACTCTTGTATTTCAGAACATTAGAATATCTACATACATTATGCATATGCCAAATTATTTGGCTGGTTTCATTATTGATAATTTTCATTTCCTGTGTGCTGATCACATTGGATTCTTTATTATTCTTGATGTAAGCAATAATTGGATTTTGACTTATCTTTATTATCTTAAACTCAGCGTTAAGAATTGAGATTATGCGCCACCCACTTAGATATTTGACCTTATAATTTATATGTTGCTTTATTTATCAGTTTTATGGTATCAATATGGCCTTCATATAAACCCTGTATAATCCACTAGCAACAGAAACCGGAAGCTAAAATATAGAGAGTAAGATACACTGCATCTATACAAAACTTACTTAAGTAAATTGATACTATTAAATTTGATAATAACTTATATGAATTTTTAGAATTAGATTTAAAATTATCAGGTTTCCATTTTCTTAATCTCTTTCTAGTTAATTTATGTTTTTTAGGTAAAGATAACGTTTTTGGAGAAAGGCACATACCAAGGACTATTCAACGAATGTCCTTATTACGATGAATTCAAAATTGAACGCGCACAGTTTATTATTTGCAACTATGTTCTAGAATCTAGCTAGCACCTCTCATATGTAGCATTTAATAATTAAAATGTCTACCAAGTTTCCTGCTGTTTCAAGCTGATCCAAATTCCAAGTTATTCAAATCAAGGAAGTTGAGAATCAGAGAACCTTCAATCATCTCATTCAATCTAATTTTTTGTTGAACGTGATCTTTATATTTCAATCTGAAGGCAAAAAGATTAGCAAAATGCAGAGAATAGAGAAATATCAACTACACTTTTTCGCCTAAGCTGTCAACTATTAATTATTCGTGGTGATCCTGATTATACACTTTCTTGTGAGAACCATAGGGTCATGTCATGTTGTTAGAAATTCGGTTAAAAAATAAATAAATGATAATATAAATTTTTTTAATAAATCTAGTCCTATATAGTATGGCATAAGAATTATATTTAGGAAGAAGGGTGAAATAAGACAACTGTTGCTAATCTATCTTGAGAAGTAATTTTGAATGAGTGAGGAATCTAATATGGGAGGAGAAGGTTAGATATTATCCTCAAAACCCTTGTGATATCAACAAGCTAGGCAACCACAATACATTTATCAATACATCACAAAATCCATAAACCTATTATACCCAAGTTCCTCAAATATTTGGCATTTGATAGATTCAACAGTTTTATGAAATATGTTACTATTTTAGTTCACGTGTGGTTTAAAAATCCAAAACGTGTTGAAGTTTGGTGTTGTGGAAATACTATTTGAAGCCAATATATCATTTATGACAAACAAAATAATGTGCATTGTTGATGTCAACTCACTTAGCAACTAGAAGTTGCATCCTGCCATTACAGTCACTAGATTAAGAAATGTATGGTGACATTTGGTATCAAAATCTACTTTTTAACATACAAATAGGATTTGTTAATTGTTCTAAACCCATAAATGATTCAACCTCTAACAGAGTTCTTTATGAGAGGAAATGTGTCCATTATATATGCTATTTACAGAGCAGTTCGAATAAAAATGTCCACATGGAAAGCATTGATGGAGAAGATGAGAAAAAGACTTATCTCCTATAGTAGTAAGTAGGGGATGCTAACAGGGTAAGACAAACATGGATTAGTGGATGAAATTTTATATTATGTTTGTCTCGTATTTGTAAGAAAATCCCTAAAGCGAATTTTTTACAAATTTTATGAATATTGGTAGATATAGATATGTATGAATATCTATAGATATTTGTTGAAAGATAAAATAATAAAACGAAAAGTAAAAATCATTTATTTTGTCCATGTATTTCAAATAGTCAATCTAATTCACTAGGATGATCCACAAATAAGGACTTACATAGTATGCATGATGTTTTAAATTTAGTTTTTAATGTCACTATTATATGCCGAAAAAGTTCTCAATCCAATTATAAAATATATAATCATGTAGGTATAAATTAGTAAATCCTATAAATATTCACTGACTTGTACCATTTTTTTAAAAGTAGTAAATTAGTAATTTACATATAATATAAGAAAATCATAATTATAACTTGATAATTTATTCTTCTTTAAAAAATAAGTAACTTGATAATTTATTTCTTCTTAAAAAAATAAGTATGAGTAAACTAGTAATGAATTCCTGTACACAAAATTAAGATTTCTTGATATCTGTTTTTGACAATTTTTCTTTTAAATCTTAAAATGCTACCATCCATTATCATTACTAATTTACAGCTATTTTTATTGTCATCTCGTGGCAATTAGACTACATTCCAACTGCTATATTTGTTTCTAAAAAGAAAAAAAAAATCAGAGTTAACTATTTTTATCAGGTTTGTTGATATTTAAATTTGGAAGTGATAGAATGAGAAGGCACTTGTCTACTACAAAGACATGTTGGGACTGCCACTAGAAGGGTTGCAGCAGCAGAAATTTCAGAATTAACGAGATATTAATTATCTTTTGATTAATGTTATATGCCTCCTCTTATCATGTATGACTGTATCCCACATTTTCCTTAATCCTCGGAGGAGGATTAATTAATTAAAAAGCTCAACTTCATACAACACAATGGTCTCTTTGTTCATCATGTGATTAGGTTGATTAATGTCAAAACTAAAAAAGTTCTTTTGCTTAATTATGTTAATGATAACTAATGTTCAGTAAAGATACTTTTTTTACTTTAGCTTTTGGCCATGCCAAATCAAATTTACCAACTTTACCACTGTTAGCTAGATTACAAGAGTGGTTTGTACAAATTGTCCCAGACACCTGCAGAAAATAACTAGTCTTTTTATTCTTTTTCTACATGCATCGTAACCACCTTGTCCTTTTTATTTGAAGCCTAAACAAATAAATACTCCAAAAAAAACTAATATATTTTCAAATTACATGCTAAAACTTCAAATTACATATTTTCACTTGCATTTTTCAGATATAAAGATAACACTTATATTAAATTTATACAAGATACTTTTCTACTTTTAAAATGTTCAATTTAATTTATATTATTATCTTCAACCCCAAATTGTTGTATTTTCATCACTGTTTATGCATCAGTTTCAATAACATGTGTATACTGGACCCTTTGAGACAAATATAGACGGTGGAAGGGATATATAATTGATTACTAAAAAGGGGTTTTAATTCAAGTTAATTAATCAGACAATAGTTAATAATTTTCGTTATTTATGATAGCCATGCACGAAGACAAACTTGCTTCTAATAAGGTAGGTAACATTGATAAAGACGTATCATGAATCAAATTTGATTCATTTCTTGCGGTTCAATCAATGGTGGAATATTCATTTATCATAAAATGGTTTCATTCCAAGTTTGTGATCAAACAGATATTAAAGTCCAAAGTGATCAGCTTTCTTTCACCAAAGGCACATACTCTGCTTTTTTCCATTGCTTTTGTGACTCTCTCATTCTTTTTCATTTTCTTTTGAACGTTTGGTATGTTATCATTGTCTACTTTGCATCTCGTATCAAAGGAAGAAAAATCAAAAGCTGAAGAGCCACACAACGGAAAAAATTAAGAAAACCAAAGTCATTTCTTTTATATAATAAAATAAAACTCACAACAAAGAAAAATACATTGATGGGTGTAAGTGATGCATGCCAGAAGCATTAAGTTCCTAAATTAACCAAACCACCCAAACTTAAGACAAAACTCCCATTATCCCCATTTGACCAAAACAACCTCAACCAACAAGCAACCTCGTATGCATCTCTTACATCCCATGATTCCATCATAACATTAATTTAACATAACAAAAATTAACATACAAAAAATAAAAAGTACAAAATTTAAGAACCTAAAGTTTAAGGTACATTCGGACCGCTACCCTCAATTCCCCGCAATGCAATGATAACACTCTCCCAATTCTTCTTTCACATTAATTGTGATGAGGTAGAAATTCGGGAGAGTGCAATTGCAAAGCCTTTGTTTGTGTTGTTTTCCTTCATTCACTATCAGCTTTTGAGCATATTTACGGAAATACCCTTCCATGCTACACCACCGTTGTCCACGATGGAATGAGCATCTTTCACCACCGTAGCTTGAACTATCAGAGACACACTCCTAGTGGCCATGTTTGTGATGGGTGATAAGAAAACTAGAAAAAGTTATGAATGATAATGGATGAGTGACAAAGCTAACAAAGGCTCAAGAAAATGGAAATGGCCAAAGCTATAGCTAAACCTAAGGCTGAGAAAAAAAGAGTTGGAATAGAGAGTGAGAGAATGTGGAAGCATAGGGACAAGGGGTGACATGATGGGTCGTATATAAAGGCGAGATTTTAGCTTTTGGTTGTGCATTATTATTATTATTGTTATAATTATTATGATTATTATTATTTATAATATGCATGTGAAGGAAAAAGAAGAAAAAAAGTGGAGTTGAAATTCTTGGTCTAATATATAGTTAAGGGCATGTTTGTGGGGAATGCCAAAATCTCCACTAACTCGGTTTCCAAAGCTCTTGGAATTTTCATATTCATTTTTCATGGATTAAAGATGAAAAGGAAAAGGAAAAATTTTAGGGGTTTGATGGGGTTTGTTTGTCTGCGTATGTGAACGTGGCTTGCTTGTGGGGTAGAAAATTGGTGTTTGGTGGTGATTAACTATTTTCTCACTTAGCTCAACACACAAGCTTTTATGGGCAACTTTTTGGATTTATTACCTTATTATGGAGGGTTGGGTACTAGTAGTGTGTAGTAGTGGGGCATTAACCTTGATTGGAGTGAATGGATATGAGGGTAGATGATTGGCCCAAGGTGCAGCTAACCCCACCAATTTGTGCGTCCAGTTTGACACAGATCATTGAGTAATCAACACCACCAAGAAAGGAAAACATATTCAAAGGAAAAAACAAAATATAAACCCCAAGCACCATGGTCTTAATTGAGTAGTTATAATTTTGATCAACATCTAGTTAACAAAATTGAGTAGTAAGTAGTAACAATCATCACATTAGTATAAAGTATTATGCATTCGTATTTAACATCCTATAATCTTAATCTTTGCTTCTAACAATAATAAATGTCAAAGTTTGAATATGTCACTAGTGAATTTGAGGCTAGCTATATATTAACCAAAAGTTGAATTGCACAAAAGCATCATTATTACTCACACGGGGCTCACTTGATTAATTAAGAAGCCACTTCTTGATGTCATGGCAATAGATTTCAAAAGATAGATATTCTTTCTTGTGTGTCCTTTCCTATCTACCACTTCATTTTTATTTTTTTTCTGTTCACACTGAAAAAGAGTGTGTATATTTTGAACAGTTAAATAAACAGTCACAATTCACGTCACGAATGTGCAAACAAAAACTTTTGTCCTGGAAGTTACTGAACAATATTCCAAGTCCATCCAACGTGCAAGACTTGATATCTAGTGTGGACTCCCACAAGTAACGTCAAAATTTTGAACTAAGGCTATCACAATTGCATGCGCATTGAAATTTAGGAGTCTTTGGAGTAAATAGGAAGACAAAGGAGAAAAAGACTCTCACAATTTCTACCCTGCGTCCATGCAATCTTTCTTTGCTTTATATTAACAACCCTTTTATCTTAGTCAAAGATTTTATTCCTACTAATAATTAACTATTCCAGTTTATTTGGAAGAGATCATGTTTATACAATTATACTAGCCATTTATACTTTATCCCAGTTGAGTAAATTCATTAATTTCTACAACAACAAAATAAAAAATTAACCCTCAATTAGAACCAACGTGCATACATGGCTATTTATAAACATATATTTGCAATTATTGTGTAATGATCGATGGTGAGATTCAAAAAAGTTGAATCATGTTTGTCTTGTAGCTAGGAACAAAAGGGTCTGCGAGTGGGATGGGTAACAAGAAATTTTAAAAGTAAGAGAAATGAGAAATAGGCCAGACATTGAGAAAATGAAAATGGGGCACTAGAGTTTGGATTATAAGAAATATAATGGACACCAAAGTCATTGTCTACCACATTGCTAGTATGATAAAGACTAAATCTGAGACACTTGGGGACATACTTTTGAACATGATAGAGAAAGAACGCATTGTACTAACAAAATGTGCAGCTCAATCACTTTACTATAGATTTTGCCATCAGAATAGGAAAAAGCAAGACATTACAAAAGCACCATAACAAGTCAGCGGTATAGATTCCTTCTTCTTTTTGCTATTTTTCAACTTTGCCTTACTTTCTTACCCTAATGTGCTTGCTGGTTGAAAATTTAAAGCCAGTTTCTTCTAGAATTATAAGCAATAATTCAATCTAATGTCTAACACAAATGTCGCATGTATACTAACAAATTAATATGTTTGGGTTAAAGAGAGGATACACCATTCAATAGGGATTTAGATTATGTGACTTTGAGACCACGTGATGTTGGTAACTTTAGGTTTATTTTTATTTTTATATTTTTTTAAAAATATTTTTTAGTTTAATTATAATTAAAAAGTGTATAATAAATATAAAGTCACCAAAATTACCAATTCTGAAAGTTACTAGATATTTGCCCATTCAATAGATCAAGTGTGTTGCCAGGTTTATCTTTCAGTTTTAGCCTCATTTATTTTTCAATCTCGTCATGAAACGGTAAAATTAATCATTAGTGATTAGAGAAAGAAATTTAAGGATAAAAAATAAAACTTGAAGGGGGGAAAAAGATAATTAACATTTGTAAAAATAAATTCTTTTAGTCTCATCATCTCTTGGCCAAACTTTCTTTTTGTTCTTTAGTCAAAGTTAAATTTAAAGTTAATGTGTAGATTAACTCAATATTGATAAAAATAATTGGGAACCTTAAAAAATAATAAAAGTAGTTTATCCTTTAGCAAGATTCTAACACTATTTATTTGGGAAAAATACATCTTAATTGATTACTATATTAAATGAACTAATAATGAAAATGTATGAATATACGGCTATTTAACAATTTGTTTTGAAAACCTAAAGAATTGTTTTATGTTTGGATTAGCTCGGCCTCTTCCTATATGAGAAGATTGGTACCATCGAGACAGGTTTAACACTTTTTACTATTCTAAATATAATACTTAGCTTTATTAGGAGTGAGATATCATTTGTTACTTAAAGGTGCAAGAGTTGTTATGTAAAGTAAAAAATATATATGTTATTTTAATTTTTAAAAATATTTATTATTATTTAATTCTTCAATTTAATTATTTATTATTATTTTAATTTCTAATTTAAATATTAAAATAAAAATAAATAATTAAGTTCGATAATTAAAATATAATCAATAATTAAATTTATGAATTCAATTGAGAATAATTTTTTTTTTTGGAATAATTTTATTATTTTTAATTTAATTAGATTATTCATTCCTTATATTTTCATAGATCAAAACAATAGTGGATCCTATTTAATATATATTTCTCTTATTTAAAAATAAAAAACAAAAAATTCTCAAAATTTATTTTAAGAATGATGGACTATTCAACTAATCTCTAACTCTTGAACAATCATAGTTTTTTTGTAATAACTTCTCCAACATGTTTTCATAAATAAATGGGTAAAGAGTAAAAATCTAAATAATCTTTGATTCTAAAAATACCCTTTAGTTATTATGATTTGTTGAATTTAAATACGTATAGTAGCTAATTTATAATAAACTTTAAAAACACTTAACATTATGTTTTAAATGATGCTCATCCAACGTGAGAAAGAAAGCACGGCGTGATCTGTTGATCTTGATCGAACGGAATGAACGGATGCCACATGTCGATGTATTATTGATCGGGATAAGAAGGGCATTTGATGGTTGACTCCAACTAGACAAACAACAATGAAAAATAGAGTGGGACCCAGCAGCCACATGGCCCGTGTCCCACGTTGTAATATCACTGGCACGGTAATTTGTGTCAAATTTTAATTCAGCATTACGTCATAAACATGTCATTACAGTATAAACTAAAATCAATCGTAAACTTATTTCATAACATAATTTAGAGAAGACAAAATAATGTACTCACTTTATACAATGTTTTTTAATCACAATTTTTTCTTATGCATGATAACTTATTATTTGTTTACGATAACTAATAATTTTGATAATTTTATTAATTAAAAATAGTTAGAAAAACATGTTTTTCATATTTAACAATTTTTTAGTCTTGTAATTAATTTTTACTGTAAATTAAAAATAATATCTTTGAAGGTTATTTTTCAAAGGTTAACTTTTGGTGACATTGTTATCTTAACACTCAAAAGGTTATATATATATAATATAATATAATATAATATAAATAATTTTTTATATAATTCTAAATCATTTCACAATTTATTAAATTACTATATTTTAATGTATAATATAATATTAAAATATATATAAATATTGATTGTTAAATAATATATTTATAAAATTTTAAATTATAACATATATGTGTGTCTGTGGTTTTATTAATAAAATATCAAATCAAATAGTTAAATTATTTATAAATTATATCCAAAATTACTGAAACGTGTAGAAAATAACTGAAGTAATAAACTAATTTTCTTAAAAAAGTCATGTACAATCAAAGAATTTTATATCATATGTAGATAAACAGAAATATAATAAAGATAAAGACAAAACTTTTTTTTACTATTGTGATATATGTAAAATTATTATAGAAAAACTGTGTATGAATAAAAGTATATTAAATACCCTCCGCCCTGGTCACTGGAAATTCGGTAAAAAAAGAAGAAGAAGAAGAAGAATATTGATTATTGCAACAAATTTGGAGAACCAATTCAAATCAGCTTTGGTTTTGGAACGAGGTGCAACATTGGTTTTGATACTAGACCGCCTCATACACACAACGTTACTCTCTAGATTTGATGTCTCACTTTTCCGTGTTTCAATTCCTGTGGCTGCTCTTCACTTTTGATCACCAATTTAAGCATTGTTCTCTGTTGCAACAATATTAATATGTGGTTACAAATATATTAGTTGAACATGCTAGACCCGTTTGATCATTTTTTTTTTCCCTTGTAGATGTAGACGATTTTATTATTGTGGTGAAGACAAATTCAACTATTTTGAAGTGATATAAACATGAATTGAGGTAGTTTGTAAAAATGAAGAGAGTTGAATTCAATGATTGGATACTCGATGCAGGGTAGAAAAAGGGAAAGGAAAATGGTTACACATTTAGAAGTGTTTGTGTGTCTGAAGAAGAGTGTACAAAGAACGGCGCGTGAGGCCTCGAGAGTGTATCTGAGGCAACAGTGGTGGGGTCCTCTTTTTATGTTTTTTACGCCAACGCATTGCATTGGATCCCTCACGCGCAATCCAAAACGATACCATTCTCTTTTCATCATTTTTTTTTTTACCTTTCTCATTTCTGGTAATCCTAATTAATGTTTATTTCTGCTTTAATTGGATTCATTCAATTCGATGGAGCCCGTTATTATGTGTTAATAGTGTTCATAATCATGTCACCATGCAATTCACGTTAATTCACTATTCAAATCTCTGCTTTTCTCGACACATTACATAGTCCACTTCTTTATGTTTCTAGACACATTTCATAATCCTGACTGGCCAAACCTTTTGGTTATTAATTTTAACTTAATGTTCAAGAGTACTACAGTTTGCCAAGGTTATCACTCTCCTTTTTTTTCTTTTTTTTTATTATTGGTTTGAACATAATTTGATGTTCGAACACTCTCTAATTTAGTAATAAGCTAAGTCATGAATACACTTAATTGGTTAATTTAGGAGAAAATCTTTTTTTTTTTTTTTTTTTTTGCATAAACTGATATGGTTGCCTATTTAATATAATTTGATGTTGATCATCACTTTCTAATGTAATAAGTTAGCTAGTCGGAGTTGGATCCAGAAAATACTTATGTGATGATGTAAAAGTAAAATAAATTTTGATTATTTGTATATAAAAAGTATGAGAAAAAAATATTGAATTTAAGTATACACTTACTTCTTTGGAAGGAAAAAGAAAAGGGAGGAACCAGTCCAGAAACACATGCTTATCCCTCCATTACTATGTACATATATATAAATTGTACATAAATACCGTTTGAAAATTTACAACAATTTATTTATCATATACAATTAACTAGTTTAAGACTCTTTTGACAATTTCTAGTCACATAATCCATGAATTAGGTGTAATTCGAATTTAATAATAAAAATGTTGTTTTAAAAATCTGCATTTAATTGGTTAATTTAGTTTATGAATCTGTGTACTAAATTAGTAATAATAAAGTGGCAGTAGTAAAGTAGTAAGATGTGGAGAAAGTAGTAAATGTCTACAACAACTTTATAAATTATAACAAGATATTCACAAAGTGAATATTTTATAGAAATAGTAATATAATTATAAGAGAAAATATATTAAACATTTTAGAAAAAGTTTTATTGGTAAGAATCGAATATAGTATAAAAAGATTTATAATAACATCACAAAACCGGTTTGTGAAGTGAGGTTTGTCCTCCATTTATATATATTGTCCCCCACTTCTTTTAACTGAGGTGCTTCAATATGACTCGATATTTTACGGGTAGTTTAATATTGGTCCAATAGGTGACCCAACATCTTCATTGACATCTAGGATACATTCTGATACCATGTAGAAATTTATGAGTTAGGCCTAACTCAACCCCACAAAACCGGCTTGTGAGGTGATCACTTATATATATGCAACAAGTCTCATCAGATCAGTAGATGATGTGAGACTTCACACCCCTCCAATATTGGACTTTCAACAATATCTTCCTAACACAATATATTCATACATTAAACTTCCCCGTTTATTAGTCTTTTCAAAGTATAATCACAAACTTTAAACTCCTCTTAATTAATTTGTAATTATTTTTTTAATAAATCTTGAAATTAACCATTAGGAATTGGATGAATCAAGATATGTGGCGAACAGAAGTTTGATTTTTCTATATTTGGCAAAAGACTTAAACAATTCCTTTTTAAGTAAGCAAAAAAAAAAATTATATTTTTTTAATCAAATGATCATCAATTTAAAATGCTCAACAATACTTAGAAAGCACAGGATCTAAAACTTTTATTAAAATTTTAATAACAGCATAACATAAAAAGATTGTAGTCATGTGGATAAAAAAAAAAAAAAATTGGTGAAGACAAACCCAAAGTAGATTCTTTGTAGATCCAATATTAGTTTGGTGGCGTTTAATAATTTTTTTTTTTTTTTTTATCTTTCCTAACACTGATTTGCAAAGAAACATCTCTTACTCTTCCCCTTTCCCTGGCAAGATCAGCATAGGCCCTTCTTTTCCTTTGTTTGTTAATGTCTTTCGATGATTTTTAGTCCAACTGCTGAGCTAAATGAGCCCATGGCATCGTGAAATATAAGACCCTTAAGGTGACTTTGTGCTTAATACTATATCATCTTAACTCAATTTTTGAAATTTGGCCTAAGCGATAGACCAACAATTTCATTGGCTTCTAACTGTAACGTATACTTGGAAATTATGTAAAGGTTAATTACTTTACACATTACTTCTTAATTTTTCTACAGTTCTTGATAATGTTATGAATCTACAAAATTTACAAAAACAACAATCCCTTACAAACTAATTCAAGACAAGATAAAAATAAATGGATATTGTCCTATAAGTGTTACAATCCTCATATATCAGTCTCTGAAACTATGCAATCACCGTTTGAATCACACAGTATTTAAAAACATTGACACTTTATGAATCTACATACTTCAATATTGTTATTCTGCTGAATTCTAATTTGATCTTTGCAAGTTTGTTCCTCTGCTTTGACTCATAAAGGAGAACCTCATGTAATTCGTTTAGAACAGATACATATTTATAAATTTTCAAGCATAAAAGTTTCTAACTCAAATGGATTGAATAAACTAAAAATGTTACAGGAAGAAGTGCTAGAGACGAATCAAATTCTCAATCATTTTGTTCTGCTAGCTACCTAGACATTACAATATTAATTTTGGTCATCCAAAGCATCATTTACAAAATTTTCAATACTTGAAAGACTACCAAGTCATCACAAGTCAGTAGTTCTTAATTCCAATAATAATTTACTAATAAAAACAAATCTTATCATGGAGTTATGAAGTATTGGAGGGTGTCAAAATTAATGAACAATTAAAATTATTAACAAAAATTGTCCTCAATAAGGCCGGTCTAAACGATCCAAACAGTCTAATAAAGTATTAATCAAATAATAAATGAAAAATATTGTGAGTGAAATGAATCTAATAATTAGTCAAATTGAAAAAATTCCCAAAAATCAACAAAACTTTATTATCAGAATTCAGAAAGTAACAATACCAAACTTGTTGCTTGAGAAGAGAGATCTAAACATTAAAAGTTTTAGAACAATTAACACATGTGAATGGAACATAACATGATCAAACTGAAAAAAATACTATGCATAGTCTTCAACATAACTTCATTAAAAGACACTTTGTTTTATGGTTCTTATTAAACTTGCAACTGTTAAATGTTTTGAAATTAGATTGAAAATAGAATAAGAAGAAATAGAGATAGAGTTTACCAAATGAGAAGGAAGCAGAAAAGAAGGGAAAAGGGAGAAAATAATGAGAAAAACAATGGTATGGGAGGTTTAGGTAAGAAATAAGATATATGTTAATAAGTTATCACATAAATTTTCCTTCCCAATCCCCCCATACCCATGTCTTCCCCCAACTTTGTCTCCGTTTTCTTCTCTCTTTCTTTGGATTCTTGTGTTCTTGTTTGTTGAATCTTATGTTTCATAAAGAATGATATAGAATGAGTTAGGGATAGGTAGTGTTATGATATGTAATTATAAGAGTGGAAGGGGTGGATAAAGGTAAAAGAACCTCACTATATGTTAATATTAAATAAAGGTGCATCAAAATTATGAAAATGGTGAGATTCGTGAGATGGACAAGGACAAAAGTTGAACACTGGAAAATGGAAAATGGAATCTTATCTTATATGGACATGGACCCTCTCTGCCTCCCTCTATTATTTTATTTATTACCCACCAACCACGCCCCCACTTCATTTTATCGTTTCAACCAACTTTTCCACTATTTACCCTATATCATATTTTTTTAAAAATAAAATTTTTATATATAAAATTTATTAATTTTAATGAATAATCCTAAAAAGTATAGAAAATTAATATATAATTGAATTTTTGCTTAAAGTATTATATTTTTGATGAAAAATATTCAATTATATAGAATATTAAATAGATAATAATAAAGAGTGCTGGAGAGTATATTTATTCATTCTTTTTCTTTTATTTTCTACCTTATACTTTTACTTTTTATCCAGTCTATATTAATTAAATATGAACGACTAGATTAAAATAAAACAAGCTACACAGAATAAAGTGTAATCAATATTTTTCTTTACTAACACTATTATTCTTCCTAAGATTTAAAATTTGAGCTTATCTTAAAATTAGGATTGATAGTTTTAATAAACAAAAATTGTATGTAACTTATCTTAAAATTAGGAGTAATAGTTTTAATAAAAAAATCTTTCATGATAGGTAAAAAATTTGTGAATGAAAGTCTTACAACATATAATTACTCACATGAAATTTGGAAATATAAGTATAAAAAAATTGATTATACGTATATTTTTCTTTTTTCACGCGTTTATATACTAGATAATAGAAATATCAACATCATTGTGCCGTATACTCTTGTATTATGATATTAAATCAAATTCGTTGTCAAGTCTTATAGGAAATTTCTCGTCAATTCTCATTAAATCAAATGTGTCATGTTCCCAGTTTGCATAGTTTTCTTTTTCTTACTATGTAAGATACCCCTCTATTAATATCATCATTTAATTTTTTTTACCCTCATAGAAAAGAATAGAAGATTAAATTATGATTTTTTTAAATGATTAATATTTAATATAAATAGCTAATTTCATTTTTTATATATAATCAAGAAACGAGGAAATAAATAATAAAATTTTATTTTTCTTAAATACCTGAAACCCTAAAATGAAACTTAAAGTCAATTTGAGAACCTGAAATGAATATCTCGATACTTGCCGTCTTGAATGGTTCTTTTCCTTTTCTTTTCTTTTTGGGGTCCACTCTTTTCAGTATTTAGACTTTTCTTAATTGTTAATCCAATGTTAATGCTGCCAATAACCCTGCATCTAAGCTATTCATTTCGTATTAAATTATCCCAACTTACTCCCTAATAATATTGATTAAGGACTTCATGATATAATACTTTTCAATCACATTGGATAATATTGATTATCCAATCTGATTTTTTTCTTTTTCAATCCAAACATTATTCATTATTATCCATTGAAAAAACAAGACTTTTGATATAATATTGTTTTAAGGAGATGAATATTTTATAACCAATGGAATAGTAGTAATTTATTAAAATTTGATTATTTTATTTAAAAATGAGAACGTGTCAGTGTTAGTCTCAGTATTAGTCTTATTCTATAATTAAAATTAGAATAATACTAAAAGCATTCCAAAATCTATATCAAAGTTCTGTAATTATTTTAAATACTTCTTAGTATTAGTTTAAATTTATTAAAAAAATATAAATTTTGTAAATTGTACATCTTGTTTAATAAGTCTCGCTGCAAATTTTATAATTTGGAATAAATTAAAACAAATAAGAGAGAAACATTTTATTGTGAATAGATTTGAATTTAACTCGTGGAAGATTTATTCATCAATCCCTCCGCTTATCGTGATATTTGGTTAATGGAGTCTAAGCCAATTGGATGGATAGAGAGATTAATTTAATTATGATATATGAATATTAATTTATTTGATTTAACAATTTAATAATCACTTAATTAATCAAAATAATGTAATTACCTTTGCATGCTTCAGATTACTAATGTACATGCTAATGATGAAATGTTTAATTGTTATTTTTAAATAATAAATCCATTAATTTTAATAAAAAAATCTCAGTTATATAAAATTTAAGTTATGATAAATTGAAGGTGTAAAATTATTTTACTTCTAGTGGTTATTCTCTAAAGTCCTTGCTAGTAACTTAGGATTTGAAATTAACTATGAAAAGTTATATATGTATAGAGAGAATTAATCATCTTCTCTTGCTAGTAAATTTATTTATATTTTTTCTAATGTTCAAATAGATTGAATGGTAATTTTCACATGCTTTAATGTACAATTAGTTTTATTTATTATAAAAAATTTGTTTATTTTCAAGTTTTAAATTATTTAGAAATTTTACTTTTAAAACAAATGATGTAATTATATTTGTAGTCATTCAAATCCTGTAACGTAATTGAGTGATTTTGGTCAACATGATCGTAATTTCGAAGCCTTCTTTATGTTGTAGTCTCGCCATTTTAGAATCATATCATTATTAAGTATTATGTTAGAAATTAATTAAAATTTTAGCAGTAAAATGTTAAGAAGATATGAATCACATTCATTACAGTTAAATGATTCTTAAGTGGTGTTCAGCTTTTCATTTCGTCTATATCTAAGCATTTGCCGAAGATTATAAAATTTCATCTTTAAAGTTGCAAATGAAAAACAGTTATACTATATGTCGTTTTGTATTTTGAAATAAGTATGTGTCTCAATCTAATACTTATCGATAAAAAGTCCTCGAATGCATAACACATTAGGGTTAGTTAAAAAGTATTTACGGAAAAATATTATTTAATGAAGTCGATTTAGAAAATTCGACTATCATTATTAAAAAAAATGAAAAAATATTTTTGATTTTATAAGGTGGTAACACGGCTTCAAAGTGTTGGGTGTGAGACTCGTGGCATATTTTGATTAATCACAAGCTGACGTGGACAATGTCGAACCAATTTCTTTATCTTTGATGAAGACGTGACACATGGCAAAATGTCGAACCAATTTCTTTGTCTTGGGGAAGACGTGACACATGGCAAAATCTGATAGATCTAGTAAGAATCAAAGCTCATTTTGCATCTTTAATTTGAAATTTTGGCACGTTGGGGGCAACGGAGTAAAATAATTTTACTCTTACTTCCCGTTCTCTCTTTCATGGTGTCTGTTATTCGGGTGTTTTCTGTATTGAAAAGATGGATGTATAAAATTAAGTGTAGTCATGTCGAAGAAGATTTATCTCAAATATCACATATTTCTTGAAAAAGAATAAAATTACATCGATCAATTCCTACGTATGTGTTGAAAATTTTAAAATCATAATAAATCTTCTTCAGAATCACACACTCAATTTTAAAAACCATTTTAACAAAGAGAACATTTTATTGTGTCTGTTATTCTTTTGTTTTTTATTAAAAAAATGGGTGAAGAAAATTGAATGTAGTCATTTTAAAGAAAATATATTTCAAACATCATACATCTCTGACGTATGAAACAGAAAATAAAAGATTGCAATTATATCGACTAATTCCTACATATATCATCGTAATTACAAATATTCCACACATGAGAAATGCATAATTTTTAAAATCACGATAAATCTTCTTCAATCACACTCAATTTTAGAGACCATCTTTTTAATGCAAAACACCAAAAACAACACAATAATAACAAAAAGATCAAAGGCAAAAAATAATTTTTAATCTTTACCGCTCGCTGCTCATATAGTGTTTCACAACAGCAAAAAAATTCAAATTGAAGACAAAAATTAACTACATCCCAACAAAGACAAAGAAACTGGTTCAATTTCGTCCAGTCAACTTACAACCAATCAAGATGCGTCGAGTGTCACTCACCCAACACTTTGGGGTTGCAATAGTAAAAATTCACCACCTTATGTAGTGTCAAAATTTTTCTTCATTTTCTTTACGGTGGATATCAAATTTTTTGATTCAACTTAAATAAACAATCTCTCTCCTAAATACTTACTCCCTAACCCTAATGAGGAAAATGTTCTGTATTTTGCCATTTTTAGGACTTTTTACCATGCTTATTTATTTATCTCATTTTTATCTAACGCCTCAAAGATTATATCAATTCATTAATGACATTATATAAATAAACTGTTGTCCCATTTATTAAATTAAAATGATTAATGGAATTAAATACTAAGATAACATATTTTATTATTTATAATATTTATGTTTTGATGACTAAAACATTCGTACAAATATTTATAACAATTAATTTGATATTTCTGTTATTATCAATTAATCATTAGCCATAAAATAAATATGTAACCTATTTATAACATTTTTTTTAAAACATATAAAAAATAAATTATAATGTTATATCGAAAAGTTACGTAAGTTACACACATATTAAAGAATTATGGTCTAAAATTTCACAAAATTATCAAGGGTTGCGTGCAAGCATATAAACGGATTATAATCTATAAGAACAATCCAACAATCAAGTTCTACACGTTCAATTCCAGTTCAGGAAACGCATAAAGTTCTAATGGAATCATGGATCTGCAGATCCATCCCAATTTTGAACATCTTGTTCACTTAATTAACTAGATCTGACTATATAAATATTATACGCATCTCGTAGATCATTTAAATAAAACAGATCCACTAAATCTGAGATAGTTTATTAAGTCAGCGACGAGAACGAAGAAAAAAATAGAAAAAAGAAATCGATAAATCGTGTTTTGTCTCGAATGATAAGCGGTCACTCACGGTCGAATCTATAAGCTACATGTTAGATCGGTTCTAGATCCATTAGGAAAACGCAGATCTAAAGCGTGAAAGGTATAAAGAGTTGCAGATCTGAAGAAGAAAGGATCTTACCAGATCGGAAACATAAGTGAAGAACGAAGAGGAGAGTGGAAAGAGAGGAACCAAAGGAAACCATAGGAATGGGTGGAATCGGCAAAGAGGAAAGAATAACAGTGAAGAAGAGATTCAGATCTGTTATTATTTCTTTACCGACTCACCCATCTCCCATCACTTCCTCAAGCTCTTTCTCCCTTTCCCTTTCTCTCTCTAAAGATTACTAACACTCAGAATGAGGTGAATGAAAGACCAAGTGAGTTAACCACGCTTAAATATAAAGCCCTAGATGAATGAAAACGGTAAACGCGTAAATAGAAGAAAACCGTGATGAATCACACGGTCACACCTATCCAGTCATACGCGGTTACACGCTATACAGTAGTCATACACACGAATCTAAATGTTAAGACTTATCCAACAAAGCCAAATTTCAATTCTCTGTACTGAGACACACAATACAACAACAATCTCTGCCGTTGGATTCTTTTTATATATTCAAAACCAATGAAATATGGGCGCAACAATATTTGAACCGTTAGATTTGAATACAAGATCTCAAGGCATCTGTTGGACTGCACAAAGTCATTTTAAACGTTTTATTTTTTTTTTAAACATTTTAAAAGTTAATTTTTTTTATATAATTAAAATCAATCAAATCGGTAAAACACATCTAACCAACCTCAAATAAAAATGGGATTAATATATTTCATTAGAAATTTTTAATTTAATTTTCCTACGCACTTCAAAATGGTAAAATATACCTATTAATCATACAAATTATTTTTAATGAAATCGGTCAACTCGGTTTTTATTTAAATAAGTTAGAGAACCAAAAAACAACAAAAATATAAATTTATATTTTTACTATTATTTTAGATAAACGTGAAACACACTTTCAATGTATTTGTATTTTAACCCATACAAAGTAGAAGTAACTTTCATAATCAATATTTAAAAAAATTAAAAAATCAATATAAAAGTCATCCATATAATACATATTCAATATTAATCTGTTTTTTGTAAAAACAATATATATATATATATATATATATATATATATATACAATGTAAAAAATTAAAATTCTAATTATATATGTATGTATGTATGTATTCCATTGATTCTAGCCTTACCTTTATTTAAATGTGAATATATGTCAAGAATAGCAATAATGGTGAGTTTGTTAGAGTTTTCAAGAAAGGTAAGATTAGTTAGATCATTTCAAGCGAAGAGGAAGATCTTTTTGTGTACACTACTCAATAAAAGATTACAATTAAAATTATTATATGCGACACAACATGCTAATTTGATTTTAACTGCCTATAGTTCAAGTAGCAACTTCACCCAATTATTGGTCCAAACAATTTTATATCAGTTTAAAGCAATCCTGTTATAATACTTAATATCTAAAAGTACTCTAATTTGGTTAATCGAAAGAATGTTTTGGTCCACTAGCTTAAAATCCAACTTGGTGTTGCCTTAATTAATTCGACTTCACGACACCTTTAATCGTTTAAACATAAATGTTTGAGTATCTAGGCTACCAATGTCCAGGTATGTTCCATCAATTGGAAGCCCAAATACTACGTCATAACTTTGTTCAGGCCCATTTGTTTCACACGACAAGGCAGGAGTGATTGTGAGCACATTACTGTAACTTGAGCCAAGGCCTAAGGAATGTTGGGCTAAATGCAAGTAAAATACTATCTTGGCAGGAGACACCAAGAGATTACTACGGAATGCGAATTGCGATGCTTATTTCCCGACCCGATCTCTAGCCTAAAGGAAGGATATATCACAAAATCACCTGGTAAACAAATGGCAGTGAAATATGTTTGGAAACACATCACAACCGCAATGAGAAATTGCTTTCTTTGCAAAGTATCAAATGGTATCATATGCAAAAGTACCAAAAAAAAGCAGTATCATTACAAAGAATACTCTCTCTGTGGTTGCTTGGATCGGGATCATGAGAAGTATTATATGTATATAACGTTCAAAAATCAAAATGTCAAACTTGACGGGAAGAAAAAAGAAAGACACGACGACTACGTACTGACCACATTCTCCCCAAGAATCCTGCTCTAGAAGATCATATCTTGCCTCAAGCCTCCTATTTTGCTTTCTGATTTTTGCCTTACTTTTCATTAGAAAAGTAATTATTTTTTAGCTCGTGGTTGTCCATGTTTGTAATTACACAATGAAGAGTATTATGTACCATTTACGTTTACCCCACCAGATCAGATGATCGACTATCTTATCTTTCCAGCTTCATTGTTCTGGGTTTAGGCTGTGATACGACAGCTTTCTCTTGTTCAGTAAGTGCATGGCGGAAATGACACCTATGGCCATATGGGCACACAACCCCGGCAAGGACCATCCTGCAGACCTCAGTTTTGTAGCGCGGGTGGCGGATCACTGGGCGAAGCTCTCCAATGCCGTGAGCAAATTGGCAGTGGTCTCCATATGGGCACGTCCCAGTTTCCTGCCACTTATTACAAAGCTCAGTCTTGAACATCCCTTGGTTATACACTACCATTTCAAGAGGCTCTTCCTCTTTCTGCCCTCCACGCACATACACCTTTTGCTGTATCATAGCAACATACGCAAAATTTCAACAATAATCAAATAGAATAAATCAACAAATAAAAAAGAAGAAACTCCCCCCTTTTTTTACAAGATGGCAACAATCAAGTCTAAATAAATTACTAGATACCATCCGCATATAAATTGTCATTATATTTACAGATCCACCATAAAATTGTAGTTAATTGTGACAAAGTTTTCTAGATTATATGTCCAATTATGCATTTAAATTCCCGGAAACACCAGCACGGTGCACAAGCTAGTTGTTATGTATACTTTCCACACACAGTAATTACATTAACTACTAAAATAACTTCTACATTTAATTCTTTGTTGGCAATAAGATATTTCATCTTATAGTAAAATATATTTGCGTCAATCTTATTCCATACAAATTCACATTGATAGTGTCATCTCACAGGT
Source organism: Hylodesmum podocarpum (assembly GCA_026586105.1). Lineage (NCBI taxonomy): Eukaryota > Viridiplantae > Streptophyta > Magnoliopsida > Fabales > Fabaceae > Hylodesmum > Hylodesmum podocarpum. Next base: position 2,073,533 of record JALJEV010000539.1, on the reverse strand, counting down.
CAAAGGTATTTTAGTTTGTCGGTATTAAAACGTTAAACTTTCACAACACTACCAACAGATACAGAGCATCTATCATATATATATATATATATATATAAACATTTCAGAGATGTAAGAATAAAAATTATTTAGTGAACATTGTATATATGACTAGCTCCATCTATTATTTTATTCTTGCTAATTTGTATATATTTCAAAATTTTGTAATGAAAAATAATTTTTTAAACCCTTATATAGATATATAATGCTAAAAATGTATGGCTCCGTGTACCAAAATTAATTTAACATAACTGGATCATGATACAAAAGCAATAAAAGGATACAACAAGGAAAAGCTTTAACCCCACCTAACGACCCTAAAGCCAGGACGCTATCCACCAAACAGGATTACAACTGTCACAGAAAGTCTTGGGCTACTTCTTTTGTGCCTCACTAAGAGCAACTAGAGTAAATGGGTCCTGTGAACCCGAATACTATATAACTAGAATTGACACTTCCATAACAAGCACACGCAAATGAAAACAACAACCACAAACAAAATACTCCATTCGTTGCAGCTACCACAAGGTAATGACATAGACAAGCAAGGTTTTACTTGTTTTCAAAGGAAAATAATTAGCAACTAACTAGCACGTCAAATACGGTAAATAACGATAAAGCTAATAACCACACCCCCAAACAAATAACTTATATATAATAATAATAAGTTAATAACAATAACAATAACAATAACGGTAATTAAAATATTATTATTAATAATAAAAAGGTATAAGCAATTAGCAACAGCATGTGTATGTGTATGTGTGCTTACAACGGCATCAGATGTAGTGGATGAGGTACGTGGGCGAGTGGCGCCTTTGTTGTTGCGAGCGGCATTATTGTTGCTGGTAAGAGCTGCAGACTGAGCCTGAGCCATCTTCAAGTAACCATTGGATCTCACAGATATGCTCTTAGGGAGAGAGAACCTTTCCACTTCCACCACGTTATTATTCTCAATCACACTCGTTGGACTCTCGTCCGAAGTTTCCTGCAGCAGCTCCTTATTATTACTACTATTATTAAAATTGTTATTATTATTATGATTACTGTTCATGTTGTTATTCCAATCGGCGCAGTTCTCTTTCCCTTCGCCAACGTTGAGGCCACGGAAGCCATGCATGACATCGAACAGCGTCGATTGCGTCTGGCCGGAGGAACCGCCGCCCGCGCCGCCGTACTGGTTCTCGAGAGAGGCCTGGATGACGAGGTGAAGCTGCTTCTGAAGCTCCTTGTTCGCGGCGCGGAGCTGGCCGTTCTCTTGACGCAGAGCCTCGACCTCTTTGGAAGTCTCCACAAGGCGACTCAGGTACATGCTGTGGCGGTTCACCATGTCCTGGTGCTTCTGAATAACGCACGAGTCGTACTGAGCTGGTGACTCGGTGTACGGGTACAGAGAAACGCCGCCGCCGTTGCTGCAGTTTGCGGAGTGCGACGGAAGGTTATCGTTCGACAGAGCTGCATACAGCGAAGTATAGACGCTTCCGGTTGACGGCATTTGACCGGCGGCCGCGAATCCGCCGTTCAAGGAGGGAGAGCAAGCGTCCTTATTATGCATTTTCGCGGTGCTGCAAAACCAGGCAAAGATAGTAAAAACTAAGAAGAATTTAAGAAATGTGACGATCGATTAATTAATTGAATAGTTCGATGGAGCATAATTAATTCACGTGTATATCAAATTTCAGATCATAATACATTAATATTCGGTTCATTAAAAGTTCATAGATCGCGATTGAAGAAAAGTAAACGACGAAGTAAGCATTATTCAAGAAATGGCGATGAAATGATTGATAAGTCTAATAAGCAAATTAATGCATGTGAAAAAGTTAATTCAGAGAGAAATATACGGTTCGATGAAGAAACGGAGAATTTCTTGAAGAGCGCTCACCTCAGAGTAGGTTCTCTCTAGAGTGAGGAGAGGAGGTCTTAGAAAGAGAAAGCGATTTGAGAGAGAGAAGAGGTGGAAGAAGAGATTTTATAGTTATAGTGGTGATGGTTCCGGCGTGTGTTTGGTGCGAGTGAAAAGAAAGAAAGAAAGAAAGAAACCGTCTCTGACACACTTCCTAACAGAATGCTCTTTCGGACCTTATGCATTTTCTAGGCTTTCCCTAATTACCATCACTCATTTCCAAAGATCCTGGCAATCTTTGTGGGGATTGTTTTGGTATTTTAAATTTGTGTTTTCTTCTTTCTTTTTAGTTTTATTAAATAATAACATACTCGGTTTGCATTTTACGGGTGCTAATCGATTCTACAGGGCTTTTAATTTCTTCTAAACTCAATTCAGCTACAATTTAAACTATAATCTTGTTATCATTTGTAATTAAATAATATCTAAATGTTGGATGTCGAATTCAAAATCCATATACTCTTACATCAATAATTAATTTCTTAATGCAGATACTAATATGGATTTTATTAAATATTGTCTTGGTTAAGAAGTAATAAATAATTTTTTATTGAAAATTATAATATAAATACATTATTAAATAAATAATTATTTTTTATTAAATTTATATTTTCATTCTTTAAAATATTACCTTCCTTACAAATAGTAGTTAACAATATTAAAGTAATATTTGTTTGAAGCCATCTTCAAGTGTATTCCACAAGAATGTACCACTGAATATTGTATAACATTATACTTTTTTAAGAATTCAAATCCATGTACTAATCATGGTAAAAGTTAGCTGGATGTTACATATAAAAGAATCATAGAATAAACACTTAATTTGGTTTTCGATATATTCTCAGAATGTTTATTTGATCTTTAAAAAACTAGACATATCAAATAGGTCCTTAAATTTATTTATTTTTATCACTAAAGGACCACAATTTGGTCATAACAAATGTTAGACAAAGTTGGCGTTAAAAAATTCTTATTAAAACTTCCTTTAAAGTTTAAACAACAAAAAGACAATTTACTTTAAACCATATATATGTATAAACTTCTAAAACTACACGCACCTGTGGCTCTAGTTGGTGAAATAAAATGTTTTAGTTACTAACCCTAATCAAAATTCAATGAGGTCAAATTCCTACATCGGGGTCCACCTTATATGATTTATTGTTCCTTTAGAACATAGACATCGAAAAAAGAAATAATGTTTTTTCGGGTCTAACAGAAAGATAATAAGAGGCTGAGATAGTTTAGAGGGCGTATTCAAGGTGGAGTTGCGGTTAGAGCAGCATTTGATTATCTAATGCTTGAATTTGAAGTTAGTTTGAAGGAGGGTACTGGCTGGTGGTCTAAGCTTTGGTTTCCCATTTTCAAGTCATGAAGTGGATTAAGACACTTTGACATTCATTTAGAAATATAGAACCCATCATAGTCTTTCTATATGGAATTGAAAGGAAAGGGTATAGGGATTGCTTCTTTATCACATTTACAACAACCTCTTCCTCTAATCGCTACTCTATCAAAATCTGGTATGATAAAAAAAGTTTGTTGAATAAAATAACACTCATCCAACTAGATTGTCACGTTAATTTCTTTCTCAATAGGCAAAAGCCAAAAACCATCCCACGTGGCATGGTTGTTAAGTTAGCCACACAATTCTTCTCTGATATTATCTTTTCATAAGACAATGGTCAGATTATCTTTCCCTATCATTACAGCTTTGGTCACGCTGCTAAAAGCTGAATTAGCTGGTCTTAAGTTTTATCAAAGGTCTAATGACCAAATCGTAAATGTCACTTTCCCTATTAGTCTCAATTCACAGTGCTGCAATTGCAAATGGCTGCATGTAAAGCATAATCCTAAACTTGACTTGAATTAGAACACGATTGTCAGATGGGTAACATTTCAAATGCCAAGTAAAAATGTAAAGAGGTTCACTCAACTTAACAATCAAGAAACACCAAAACCAGTCCCAAGCTTTGTATGTATGTATGTATGTATGTATGTATATATATAGATTTTTCATTAGTATAGTCAATTTTCTTGGATTCTTCCAACATTTCCTTAAAGAGATTTTTTCCATTTGTACATGTTTTCCCGGTAATAAGTATAGATAAAACCAGATAGGATTTGAGTTATCAAGATTATTAAACTTTTAACTAGTCAAATTTCAGAAGGAATTTATTCTAAATTATTCCTATGTATATACACATAGATTAACTCTTTCTGAATGGGGAGTAATAATATATTATGATGCTATACTTGTTACAATATATAAACAGAATGTGCATGAAGTTGAGAGAATCAGAAAATTAAGTGAACAAAAGCCTCATGGAGTGGAACAGTTTGGAGTGTAGAATAGAGAGATATCTATAGCATGCATATGCAAAAGTCAATTGCTCTCTGCCTTAGCAATGCCTTTCACTCTCTTTCTTACACTAGCTCCAGGTTTTCTGGATAGAAGTCGAAATTGCTTCTTATGCCTGGAAGCAAAACAATATAAATATGATAAAATGCATATATCAATCTTATAATATTTCCAGATATAAAAATAAAATGCATTTATTGCCGAATTAAATCAATGTGATAACAACCAAAGTCAAATGTCAAAAATTGACAATACTGAGATGGCATAGACTGGACGGCATGGCAAAAATACTCAACTAAACAGCAAGGCTAAAGTGAGGCACTTGGCACTCAGAACTCACAATTGAGACCTTTTCTCTTTATAGTTGACATCTTTAGGCTCCATATGTGCAATCTCCAATTCATCTTGAATAACGCTTCCCTTCACTGTAGGGAGAAAGGGCACTGTCATCATGGCCCTTACAACTGCTTTCTGCATTGAATCTCAAAACAGAAAATGGTATAGTTGAATCAAATGGTCGAATTGCATGTGTAGGATCCATGCTTCTTTGACAGAACTGCCTGAGAGGATTCATATCCTTATTCTCATGATCAGATTGGGACATAGATGCTGCTGCTGAAGAATCCTTTCATGACAGAAAAACATCACTATTAAAAGGTGTTTTATTTTGGAAACTGGGTATCATATTGATGTTACCTTCAATGACTTCTTACACCTCTAGCTCAATCAACTATCTATGAATACATGATTAGATGGTTCTGGAGAAGTCAATTGGAGTTAACCTTAACTACAAAATGCCATTTTTGTTCTAAAGCTTTCCATACAAGCAAGAACAGGAAGCTTCCAAACACATGCACAATATACTACATATTTATGGAATTAAACCATTGCAATTGCAACATAAATGGAAGTACCCAATTAATTCTTCTTTTATGGTATTTTTGTGAAATGCTATGGTTATAAATAGCTTAAAAAATCAAGATAGGAAGTGCAATTCTAAGCAAACTCAATATTCAAATTCATAACTCGTAAGCCACTGCAAGGAAACTGATAGAGTGCACTGTTAGTTCTGCACACAGTGTTCATTCTGCATTAACTTTGTCCTTAATCCTTTAAAATTAGTTAAATGTAAAGGTATTTCTGTTCATATTCTGCTCAAGTTGATATAAATATTATTATGCTTTTCCTTATCTTTATTGTCTTATATAGTCCTATAATCATCAATACACTAGGAGGAAGTGAAAATATGATGTTGTGACTATAAAGGAAGAAATTCAGACCTCCATTGCACTTAGATTGTCAATATCTGACTTGTCAATGGACTTATCCTTCTCTAGAGAAGAGCAGGAGACATCTTGATCATCACACAGTAATCTAATTGGATCTTGATCTCCTCCAAACAGTTCCTCAAAGTTTTGGAAAGTTAAGTCAACATCAGGGATATTAAAATCATCTTGACAAACAAGTTCTTCACATATTCCAAGGTCTTGAATATTTTGGGACCACAACTGCCAACATAGACAAAAAGAAATTTCCACTTTAAAAAGAAGTATGAGCTTAACCGGATGCTTAATACTGAACAATCAATGTAATGTCAACCAAATTTAAATGAATCAAATGTTAATGCAGTAACCGATACACAGTAAAAAAGAAGTGTCTGTTTACACTACTAGATGTCAGACATTCAATTCTTTATTTCTTGTCACTAACAGGGATTGGGAGGAGGGTACAAACATTAATACATCAGCATGTGAAGTTTGAAACCAAAAATTCCAAACTTTCTACAACACTAATAAGTTTAGAAACTCTATCTAGAGCATGGTTGGTTTGGCATTTTTCCCACCAAATTCCTTTTGAAGAAATTCAAAGAATCAAAATCGGACTGAAATTTGTTTGGATAGTTTCCCATCTGTTCAACTTCAACCCAATTTCTCCTTTTAACAAAGGCTGGCCTGGAAACAACAAGTTGAAGCCTTTGCGATGCAGGACCTTCATTGTTAGAAAAGTTAGGTGATGATATTTATCTTGTATTATGAAAATTGCACCCTTTTAGTAATTAAGTTTTTTCAAGTTTATTCATTGGTTATCTGTTCTCATTCTTCATCATTTTCTAGATACATCTTTAAGGGATGAATACAAACCAGTGTTCTCTTTCAAACTGTACTTGAAAACAATTAAAGATGTAATTATCTGAAACATTTTTTGCATGTTCTGTGAAAGCTTCATAAAGCTGCCATTAAGTTTTCATATGATGCTTAGCACCAAAGGCATGCATCCCATCACAGCAAACTGCAAATTAGGAGAACAAATTTGCAGTTTCGTATTTTCACATATAGAAAAACAGTGGTTAAAACTTAAAACCAGTGATCCAACTATGGCCCACAACAGTGCACGGATAATTCTCTGACCTGATTACTTCGAATTGGACTTTTGCATGTCCAGAACAACTCTCCATGCAAGGGAAGATCGATAACTAAAGAAGAGGATAAATTATCAAGTTGAGAAAACGTAGAAGGCAAAGTTTCAGGGTTCAACTCCACAACGGGACAGTCTTTTTCCATAACAATAGTAGCAAGATCCTGGGAATTTTGTGCTTGCTCATTGAATTTTTGGTCCAATTTCTTAAGAGCGTGATATACTGAAGGAGATAAATCTTTTTCTTGTAGCCTATGGATCTTTGCAGAATAATCAATCTCCTCATTTAGTTGAAGCCATTTTAAATCAATAATCTGCTGCAGAATAGTTTGTCGCTCTTGATTACTGTAAAATATCTGCAAGACAATATAAAATACTGAGAAGATGCATCACATTTTGGTTTCTGATAGTAGTGTTCATCAATCAATTCAAATGACTAAAATGGGAAACTTCGGTGCCATAAAGCTAAACTTCATATTTTGAGGGCATAAGGTATTCATGTTATTTTCATATGGCTGAAATCGTAAATTGTATATTTCATCACAATGATAAGAGGTTTTAAAACTTCTATCTTGCATACCTGACCTTGTTGACTGGTTGATCCCGCATCAAGATAGACCCTAGATGGTATTGAAGGGACCACAGTTTGTGTGACATTCAATTCTGCAGAAACACAAGAGACTGAATCAAACTGATCCTGATTGTCACAGTTTTCAATCTCATTCAGTTCAAACCCCCAGAGTGCTGCAAAATCTTTGGCAGAAGGGCAACCCATGAAACTTCTGATAACTCGTTTCTGATGTGGCAAAGAAACATTGTGCAACTTTTGATCACAGTCTCTACAGATTAACATTTTGTGGTCCAAACACAGAACATAAGCAATTTGGTAGCTGCATGAGTTACACACAAGGTTCCGGAGATGGCGACCAGACAGTGCATTTGCCAAATGCACCTTTGCATCACAAGATAGACAAAGATATGCTGCATCGGCCTTACAGTAAACAAGTGGCCTCACAGCTGTGCAGAACTCGCAAACCTTCTCCATTTCCTCAGTTTTCAATTCCAAAGATGAAAAAAACTCTGAAATTATAAAACCTCATATTGTATAAGCAGCAATTTGAATAAAGAAGAATGCAGATATCAGCTCAGCTGGTCTATAAAGGTTGCAGAGGCCTTTACCGCAAAAGGAAATATCATCTTATATCAGTTGTTGTCTTGTGTAGGTTTAGAAGCTATAAAGAAAATCACGTCGTGGGGTCAATCCAATTTAAAGATGAAGATAAAATGAACAATAGCTTTAAATCAAATGCAGTAGCATACACTAGTGAAACCATAAAGAACACTATTAAGAATTTTTTTTAAGTCCCTATTTAAAAAACAACAAACTTATTATGTATGATAATTTGTAATTTTAAGTCCCTATTTATGCATAAACTTTTGACACAAGGAAAAATATTATTCAAATGTTCATCTCTCTCTTGTTGCTCCAAATTTAATGGAAATCCCAAAAAAAATTATTTTGGAACTCCTTAATTTGCATACATGACTAATTAATAATTCCACAACTAGTAATATAAAGCATAATATGATAATTGTTATCAGTAATTGAGATTGGAAATTCTAAATCAGTGGGAATTCAGTAATAGCAAACCACACTGACCTACCAAAAAAAACTAGCAGAAGCTATCATCAACATGAATGAAGATAAGAAAAAACCACATGCAAACAAAGAAGATCTCAATTTTATTTTATTTTCAATAAAAAAGGCAGCAGAAAAAATAAAGGAAAAACCAAAAGAGTGTTTGAAAAGCAGTGGATGCAACAATTAACAAGAAATCCGAGATAAGCAAGTAGCAGAGTTGACTTTTGAGAACGACTTGGAAAATTTGTAAAAGAAGAAAAAGACGTACAAACCTGCGGTTGTTTCCAGATAAAATCAGGTCCAAGAGAGCAAAGAGAAAGCAGTGACTAAGGAGTGTTTGTTTCGGAAGAAGTATTATGTAATGAGTTTTGAGAAAAGAGTGTGTGTGTGTGTGAGTGGGTTGTTGTTCTTCTTCTTGTCAAGTAGATTCTGAAGAAGCATGAGTCATGCGTTGTTGTTGCAGGCTTTGTTTTGCTTTACCCAATTGGGGAGATGACGTGTACAGTGGAGACATGGAACTTTCCAGCATGGACACAGGGATGTGGTCATGTGGGGTCCACATAGGACGTTATCCAATGTATAGTGCATGTGAATGTGGTGGTTACGTAATCCGAAAGTTTAGCCGCGTTGGGCCAATCGCAACTCGCATAACGGGATGGCCAGAGTAACCCATATTGGGCCCACACCCTCTCATCTCATTCCTCATCACTCACACAACTCTTTTCACTCCATTTACATTCAGATCAATAATAAAAACTTCTCTACTATCACCCTCTTTTTTTTCATATTGTTATTATCAGATTTATTTTTTTTGTTAATTACGAGGTATTAAAATGGAGGAAATTGGCTCAAACTATTTGATACTGAATCAGAATATAGAGGAAATGAGAAAAAGAAAACAGAAGTATTAATGTGTAGAAAGTTGAATTACAGGTGAGGTGAAAGTCGTTTGCACAGTGAATGCAATAAAATGTCTTTTGCAGATTGAAAGCTTAGGAGCTTTTGACTTGTTTCAATCTTGCTATGATATCAGATAACGCCATTAAAGCCCGTTGTACTAGTGGTACTACATTGAATGATACCCTCACGTGAAGAAAAAGAACTTATTCATATGAAAGTTTCATCACCGTCAACTGAAAAATTACTAATACATCACGTGAAAAAGAAATAGTTATTCATTGTAAAGTTTTTTTTTTTTTGTCTTATAACATGTCTTTGTTGTTTATTATGAATTTATAATAAATGATTAATATTAAATGTGTTTTATACTTTTATATGAAGTTAAATTTACTTACTATTTTATTCAACATTTTCTCAATAAAATAGAACGATAAGGAAAATTGTTGAAGAATTTGAGTAAAAATATAAATAGTACTATTACTATTCTTAGAATATTGACGAGGTAATTCAAATTAATTGTTATGAACTATCAGATTGTTAATTTTGAAAAATAATTATTTTAACAGTCAAATATAGAATAATTTCTAATGAACTGACTATAATAATCGAATATATAACATGCAGATCTATTGAATAATTGAATATATAGCATACTGATCTATTGAATATAATAATCGACAATATAAAAAATATAATAATCTCTTTACAACAATTAGTAATTCTTTGATGGTTAATATTTTAATTTTCATATTTTTTTATTTTCATCTAAAAATTTAAAATGGAAAAGAAATAACCATATATGAAAAATCATTATGACTTTGAGCTTCCTATTAACATACAGATCTATTGAACCATGAAAGAAACTGATTGCAAAAACCCAAAGGCAATGCACATCTAATAACAGGAGGGTTTCTAAATTATCAAAACCTATACCATACACCAAAGAAACATCTACCAAAAGAGTCTACCTAGAAATTACTTCAAAATGTACTTGCTGTACAATTGGGCCCAATATCGCAAATATATTAAGAAATAACATTTTTTTCTTTTACGGAAGAAATCTAAACAAAAGAACTTCTAGGGCAGCGTCACTCCCAACCAAAATGACAGTTTGAGCCTCCATCATTGAAGAAGAGAATCAGAAAGGTAGAGGTAAATATCAACCGCAAGGCTTACTGGAGCGGCAGGCAAATGATACTTCACTGCAGAAACAAGTCAATGAAAAAAATGAGCAGAAATGCATGGTATCCTTAAGAAAATTTGGAAAAGGAATCACTATGCGACAGCTCGCTCGTCTACACAGGAACTCCAAAAGAAGTCTTTTTTTGGTACTTCTGATCCATTTTTTTTTCTGAAAATGAATAAAGGTTCCCTATTCTTACTGTGTTATTTGATAGACATTGGATATCAGGTAGTTAAGAACAAATATGTCGATATTTCTCATCATCAACTGATATTTACCACTAACCTAGATAGGAAAAACATCTATTATTTCAAACCTTATACCATGTGATCGTGCCAATAAAATTGAAAACATTCTCTCTCAGTGAACCAGCACACTATACAGAACTGGAGCACTGGTCCACTTCTATTCTTATTGATAATGAAAATGGTTTTCACTGTCTAAAATAGAATCAAAGTATATTACCGATACAAGATATCATGATATGACCCGAATCAAATATTTCCTACAGGCGTGAAGATAGAACATTCCTCACCTAGATCAACTTGACTTTATGTGAACTTCAATAATATCATCATCTTCCATCCCAAGGCTAGCAGGGGTTTCAGACAAATTTATTTTATCACCATCAAAAGACAATACTATCTGGTTTGGGTCACACTTGATCTTCTCTGCATGTGTTTTGACAATCCTTTCAAATTTGTCATCCTAGAGAGAATTAAAAAAGGTGTAAGACACCAAGCTAAGAATTGTCTGCTTTGAAAATATGTCCAATGACCTATAAAAAGAAATGCAGATTTGAAACAAAAATATTGAAATACAACTCTTATATTCCAACAAATTATGACTAGATTTTACCTGAATAATAGTATTACCAACATCACAAAATATAACAGCACATTGAAAACATAAAGTACATCCACCAAACAAATTTCATACCACGAACATACGAATCTGCTTTGTTCCATCCTTGTCTTGAAGGGAAATGACAATCTTTGCTCTTTCACATTTCTCTGAACCTTTCTCGTCTACAACATTCGCAGAAGACTGCAATGAATTAAAAGTATCCACTTTTGAAGACTCTTCAACTTCTTTTAACATTTTTTTTGCAGATTCGGCCAGTGAAGCAAGTTCCAGCTTCTTTAATCTACATACATGAAAAACACCCTATTAAAAATTGTATACAAAAGGCAGTAAGGGCTGGGGCTGATTATAAGCAATGTTATCAACGGTGGCATATGGCAGAACACTACTATGGCGCCGCCATAACAGACCTCCCTTCACAAATTGTCTATGGCGGAGGATGCAAAAATGCCACATTATAGCTTTCTGGCAGCGTTAATAACACTGCTTATAAGGTTTACTAAAACCATTTTTCACCCAATGCATAATTTTCTATCAGAACATGGAACAAATATATATATTAAAAATAAAAATATAGCATCTTAATCAATGTGGACACGTCTAGCTCCAAATGAAACCAGATATGATTAACTTTTATAATTTCTTGATCTCTAAAATATTTTCTTTCGTTCTTGGCCCTCTCCATGTTAACACACAAAAAGGAGAGGTATGGGCGGGGAAAAGAAAAATAGTGCAAACAAATCCCTTTCATCATTGCATTTTTGTTGTTAGGGTCAAATTAACTATTTTTCTGGGCAAAAAAAAAAAAAATAAACTACCACTTAAAAGAAATATATAGATGTAAGCAATACTCGTATCCAACAATATCACCATTGGAGCAATCGTTTCTTCCAGCTTAGTAATCATAATCATAATATAAATTGGGGTGTGAAAAAAACGGGCAACTAGTATTTGGCAGTGAAAATTCCTAGAGTGTTAAAAGTGCACAACCTCAATTTCTTCAAAGTTGAATCCTCGCCAATCGTGATATTTGCATTCCTTGTGATCTTTGGTGGAGGAGGTAACCAATCATCATCATCAATGTCCACAACCGGTACTTCTTTCCCTTGAGTCTTCTCATTCTCAACCTAAACCCATAAAAATTCCAACAGTTACAAAACCAGAATCAATAATTAGGGCACAAATACATAAAAAAAAAAAAAAAAAGCCAAAATAATGTTTACAGGCTGGGAATTCTTTCTCTTAGTACCAACGCAAATCACCTCGTCGTCATCATCAAAATCATCTGCGATAATTCCAATCAGACATTCAAGAAATCGTTCATGGATAGGGTAACAATAACAAAAGGGGAAAAAGAAATGAACCTTCGAGACTGATAGGGCGCATAGGCTGAATCCTGCTGTAATCAAACAACGGTTCCAATTCTTCAATTTCATCCTGCAAAATAAACAAAGAAATTGAGAAAGCGATTACGAGAGAAACCCTAATTTTTTTGTTTGAGAGCGTTACCATCGTCATCGACCTTTGTCACTCACTGTCTTACGATGTTGGCACTTCTTATTTCTAGTTCACTGAGAAAGAATCCTCTGCGGTTATGCGTAGAACTGCAAATTGTACGGTTCTTGATCTTGTGGTTTTTGGTTATTTATAGTGTTTATATATTGGTTTCCTTATAAAAATAAATAAATTTAAGGGTTGAGATTCTTTTGACAGATTGTGAAATCCGTAGAGGATCCTGTTCCCTTTTTCATTACACCGCTCCAAACTTTAAATTCGTTGATAAATTTGAAGCTTATCCAGTGCAATTCATTTTTCCAAAAAATAATTAAAACAAACATGGTAAACTCTCAAGTCTCAACATTAGTATAAATTCAAATTAGAATAAATATTTTTAAATGGAAATGTTTTTAGGAATTATTATTCTATTATACTAATTTTTTAAAAAAACAATCTTGTATATTATAGTATATAATTTTTAAATTATGTTATAGTATTTTAAAATTTTAATTACATCAATGTAGCTCGGTTAAATGAGCACATTGAAAATCCCCGACACTATCTTCGGTTCCCATATAAAAAAAAATTCATCCATCTATAAAATAAAAGATTATAATAACTATCTCACATAAAATCAATTTCAAAGACAATTCTATATTCTTGAACGATGGTGTTTTAAGCTATTTTTTTTTTAATAAAAATATTTTTAGATATTTTTGTTAACTTATTAAATTTTTGAATATATTATTTTATTTTTATTTAAAAATATTAAATACGTTACCAAAATATTCGAAAAAACATAAGTTATCAATTATTCAAAATTATTTTATATCACAGCATAAATTATTAATTGTAAACTCAAAATATAATTTATTTTTAAAATATTAATTATTATGAAATTTTAATATAATGTAATTTTTATGATCAAAAGTATTTTTATTTATAATAATTTTAATTATATAAAAACAATTATTCCATACAATGTAAAGGGTAAATCTAATTATTATAAATTAAAATATGATCTATATATTAAAGAGTAATTATTTTATCATAGTTTTAAATTATAACATTATTTACATTTTCAAATTTTTATTTATTGTAAATTTTAATTATATAAAGTAAATATTTATCTTGTAATTTCATGGACTACAATTCTCGTCATTTATAATTTATATTTTTAGTGTGTGTGTCTATATATACATTTTAGTACTAATATTCAATAGAATTTTTTTTAGTAAATTATACATTTCTATCCTGAGATAAACTAATATTACATTATTTTTTCTTGCTCATGTTAAAATATGTGGTCTGTTTACTTAATTTTAATATTGGGAAAGTTAGTTCATTTTCCCTTTTGTCTTATGTTAAGAGATTCCATAATATATTCTCATTAAAATATTTGCTAAAATATATAAGTTTAACCTTTTTTGATAGTCACTTTTATTTTACAATGAATTTCTAATACATCAAATTCATTGAAAAGGTCTAAATTTAATACATACACTATCTTTAAATTCAATAAATATACAATATTTAATAAATATAATAATTAATTCTATATTTTATATTGATCTATCCTCTTAGTTTGAATACTAAATTTATATTATTTGTTTGATTTTTTATCATAATAATAAATATTTAATATTATAACATAAATGATTTTTTGTCAAACAATGGTCATACAATAATCATATTTTCTGTACATAAAAAAACAAAGAAGCTAAATAAATAACTCAATGACTTTCAAGGTTTTTCTTTTTTATTTTCCTGACTTCAATGACACTAGTTGCGAAGAAATGGGTCTACTGTTCAAACATTAACCTCTATTCCAGTGTATATCCTTCCTTTTGGGCTTTGGCATGCTTTGAACCCTTGACCATTTTTTTACCAATTCGTACAATAATTATATTTGGAGACCAAAAGTACAGTTAAGCAAAAATTATATATTGGTTATTGGGCCTCTAAACCAATGTCGACCACTGATTATCCAGTAAGAAACTACAAGAATAAGTAAACATCCAACAGCAACTGGGGTGTAGTTAAGTGTCTCTATAGTTATTGGGTATGAAACAGGCAATGAGAATAGTATGGAGATAGTCACAACCCAAAGAACAGCAACCCAGCCCACAAAGACTCCATAACGGCCCAAGTTGAAAGGCCCACGAACAAAATGATTCCGTGCCAATGTCACCCTAAAAAATATTGGTAAGGCATAAGCAATATAGAGACCAATTGTTGCAATGGACACCATGGCCTCAAATGCCACTATGCTTCCAAGAGACTGCAGTAGTTCAATACATTTGAGTTAGAGACATGGCATGAGTAGAATGATGATCAAGAGCTATGGCTAAACATAGTTTTTTCACTTTTCAACAAATTAGAGAAAACTAAATTCACATCTTATTATAAATGAAAGTTTATAATAAAAATTTGATAGGTAACTGTTGTACACATACAACTAATTAAACAATTAATTATAAAATGTGATTAGAAAAATATATATATATATATATATAATTATAAAATGTGACGAGAAATATATATATATATAGTTATAAAATATGACGTGAGAAATATATATATATATATAATATATATTATGAGTGAATTTAGTTTAGTATGCATTGCTGCTGGCTCTGAAGTATATTTTGTATAATAAATACATACCGTTAAGGCCATGCAAAATGATATAGCAACAGAAAGCCAAACAGCATATATTGGAACTTCCTGCTTGTTAACTTTGTGCCATAATGATGACAATGGCATGGCTCCATCTCTTGAGAAAGCATAAGCCATCCTAAACAAGTTTTAAGCATCATGTTATATTCATAAGTAACTAGAGATATCAAATCCCTCTAAAGCACACAAAGGGGTGGCACGTTTACCTTGAATTGCTAGTAACTGAACTCATACCACAAAAAAAAATGGCAACGGCAACAATTACTAAGCATATAATACCCCCAGTTCCATGGCCATATCTTTGCTTGAATGCTTGATAAAATACTTCAGCAATAGCATACCCACCAGCATCATTATTTTCACTCAAAAGGTAAAGCATGTTAGTGACTGCAAAGGTAATGCCTACTATGTAACCCCAACCGACAACAATGGATATCCCAACAGCGCTGATAATTCCTTTTGGTCCATTTTTATCAGCATCCTTGGTTTCTTCTGTCTGCAAATACCAGTTGTAAAGTTATAGTCTAACAGATAGACTTAATGAAAAAGTTATAGGCAAAGATTAAGAAACTTGGAATTAGAAGGAAGAAAATGAGATGGAAAAAAACTCAAATGGAGGACAAAATAAATCAATAAATTATGAATGTCTTAAATGTTTTAATTTAAAATATTAAAGAAAACTTTTGTGGGCCACTCAAAATTCAGGGCACCTCTGGACAATGTCCCAGGCCTACTCATAGGATTATCAATACATGATTTTTTTTTAGAATCTTATCAAGCAAATATGTTTTATTAGATAAGGAAATTTCTGCAAGTTGTTCAAGGCAATAAATTAAGAGAAAAAGAAGAAAATGAGACAAGAGTTAAAAAAAATTTACCATATGAGCTGATGCATCAAACCCAGTTAGGGTATATTGGCTCATTAGAAGTCCCAAGACAAATATGTAGGGTTTGCTGCTGATTCCATCCTCATTTTCAGTATTGAAATGAGTGAAAACAAACTTGGCACTTGCCCTTTCCGTTGCAACACATGGAATGGCAATCATAAGCACAAAAACACCTAAAAAATTGTAATTCCAAATAAGGATTCAGAAAGGGTTGCCAATGAGAACTGAATATAGAAAACATAAATCAGATAGGAAATTTCTTCATACCTAAAACATTCCAAATAGCTGCCACTTGTCCTAGGAATGATAACAATGAGATAGGAAGACTATTTATTATACCGTGTAGGAGCAAAATGCCCCCATGGAAAGCAATGACTACATATTTAGATGCCTCATATCCTCCACCATTTTTGCCACCAGTACTAAGGAGAATGATAACCTGAATCAGTTGTGCAAGTGAAAAATCTACACTTGTTGTCACTGCCCACTGCAAATGAAAAGAAACCAAAGTTTGAGCTTCAAATGGATTTAAGGAAATCTACACCCCACACAAGTTTAGACCTTGCAGTGAAAAAGTGAAGGATGATTTAAATTCTAGAATACGTGTCTTCTTAAGAATACCTGCCCAACAATATTGAACCTGTAAAATAAGATAAACCATCCAACACGCATCAGAGAAATGTGGGAAAGCAAATATTGCAGAGTATCTTGTTATTAGACAACACAGACTGATCAAGGAATAAACTACACTTTCAACCTATATGGCATTAACGAAAATTGCATGTCTGTTAATAGCATTGAAGTTTCAAAAACCTGGTTGAACATTTTACATCTTAAAATTGAAAAGTAAATGAAAAAGGGAACAAATTATGCACCATAACAATAATTATAACTGTCAATTTGGCAAGTGAATTTAACATATGTTCCATCTTCTTGTTGATTATGATTAAATCTGCGAAATATAGTCCAATTTGTTGTTCAAGAATCAAGATGTTCTGTGCATGTTCCTGAATTGGTATGACTTTTTTTATTCCAATTTGTTGAAATATAAATACAACACGAAAATCACTAATAGAAAATCTGGAGACTACGAGAGATTGGGATGGATAATGAATGTGATTATCTTTCCATGATAGATTCATAGCGTGTTTAATTACATGTTTTGGATGTGGTTTTCTACTTGTTGAATGTGATTTTAATTGAGGGACCAGTAGTTATAGCTTTTATATCCTAAGCACGATACAGAAACGAGTTAAGCCGCTATTGATTTATTAATAATATTAATTCTCGCCTACTGTGCACAATAGTACTGCTTATTACCATTATAGTAAAAGAAAAAATAACAAAGTTAGAGTCTTTTTGCAAGCTAAAATTAATTTAGAGAAAATGGTCTATAAATCGATAGTGTAACAAATTATTAAATTTCATAATAATCATCTTAAAAACTACACAAATTGTCACATTGTTAATTCACCTACTCGAATAAAGTCGTAGCCTTATAAATTTTAACTCATTAATTTATATGCCTAACTTTTTTTATTGGAGAAACATTTATGAATTATGATGGTTATAAATTATGATAATTTTTCTTTATATCAATTTTACTTCAAAGTTAATTACAAAATTAGTGAGTAAACTGTAGCGTGACGTGTGAGGGTCTCTCTCTTTACTTATCTACCAATATTTTTCCACACACTGTGTCTTTCAATTCGCTCAAAATCTGACCATTATATTATAAAATATCAAGATGCTTCTACACCAAAAAAAGTAAAAGAAAATATCAAGTTGCCTAGAGTTCCCACGTTTATGGCCTTTCAGAAAATTTATATCAATCAGGCCCACATAAGATACTCATACAAACTTCATCATTACACGGTGGATGTTAACAATAGCCGCTAGACACGCAAAATAAGAAATGGTCAACACGTTATTAAAAAATTGCCCTGAGATGGTACCTCCTCCATGTGCAAAAGTCAGGCATTTATATCTACATTACAATATCTTGAATTACGCATACAAGAATCTTTTATATGTAAATTAACCACAGTGATAACTTGTAAGGTTTTAAACACAAAATATATTAGTACTAAAAAAATTGCCCCTAAATCAAAAAATTCCTCCTACAGAGTGGGTTGCTTCAAGCGGATGCTAAATAAGATGCTAGTTTTGGTTTCTTTTTGGTTTTCTCTTATGTAACTGAAAAGAAATAATATACCAAGTATTTGTTTGAACTGAAGAGTGATGAAGAAAATGAAGAGGACTTGGGTATGGTAGCATACCAGCCAGTAATCCAGGAAGCAAAGGGAGCCCATCGAGGCCCAGCAAGTTTGGCACTCCAATAATAAAGCCCACCAGAAGTTGGATAAGAGGAACAAATCTCAGCCATTGAGAGTGCAACAATCATGGTGAAAATTGAGGCTATAAACCATCCATAAACAAGAGAAACTGGGCCACCATAGTTCAAGCCCGTGTTGTAAAGAGTGGTCACTCCGGTCAACACTGATATGATTGAAAACGAAAACGCGAAATTGGAAATGACCCTGCCATGCCAAAATTAATATTAGAAAAAAAAAAAAAAAAAAAAAAAAAAAAACTGGAATGAATGGAAAGTAGATGAAAAAGAGAAGTGAAGTTTACGAGAGATCACGCTTGAGTTCTTGCTTGTAACCGAGTTCTTTGAGACGGGCCTGGCCAGAATCAAGTGGTGCGTGTCCATTTGCGGACACATGGGATGGCAGTATTTTCTCAGACCCCATTCAAGCTTTAGAGAGAAGAAAGAAGAAGAAGAAGAATACAAGTTGGAATTGCCGATTTGGTGTTTTGTCAACACACACATACATATACAACTTGTTTCTTTTGTCTTTCCCTCCTATTAGGAACTTCATTTTCTTTCTTTTATTCTTTTTCTATATCTAACTTGATGTTGATGTCTTCGTTAGCTTTCATCTTTAACTATTATTAAACTTAATTAATCTTTGGAAAAATACTATGGACTGACGTCAGTATCTTGTATTATTGTAAATAATAAAATCGTTATCTCTTGATTCTTAACTTAGTGTGTTTTTGGTAAAAGAAATATTTAACTTTTTATTAAAATAGCGTTTTTAAAAAAATTATTTATGAAAATAGTGTTGGTTGTAAATTATTTACGAATTTAAGATTATTTTTGACGAGTCTTAACATGATGATTTGTTCCAGATAATTAAAATTGACAATTTTTTTCTTCCTCTTAGCTAACAAAATTTCACTAGAAAAACGCAAATTTCTCTTTTTATTTTCCTATTCGACCATAGTAATATTACTAATAAAGTCATAGTTAATAAATAGTTTAATGTTTCATTTTAAACATAAAAAAATGTTATACTGTAAAAAAATGTAGTTATTCGGATGATGTAATGGTAATATTTTATTTTAGTGGGAATATTGAAAAGATTCCCGGTTGTATTAAATTAGTAATATTTTATCTTGGTAAAACTTTTTTAATGATAGTAAAAACATATCCGATGATTATTATTTTTTAAAATTATGACCTTTTCATGATTAAAGCGCCAGATTCTTATTGTCGCTCGAACCGTTTAATATCAAATTCAATTTTATATTTAATAAACTACGTAATCAAATTACATCATCTAAAATTACAAATTTTATCATCCTTCAATATTAGTTAATTATTTAATAACATTTTCATATGTTTTTATAGAAATTTAACTGTCTTTTTCTATTATGAGTAGAATAAAATAAAATAATCAAAATTTCATGAAATAAATATTTTATTAAATTTACTATTATTTTAAATTTTAATACAAAGGAAGCAAGTGTTTAGTAAAAAAGTAATAATTTATTTACTTGAAAACAAAATCAAATAAAATAAATCAATGAATTGATTCATCCCGATCATAATATAAATTACCAAATCGTTAATTAATGTGTTAATTATTAAATTTTATAAATATAAAAAATTGGTGATATAGTTTACTTAAATGATTTAAAATATAATTAAATTTAAAAATAATTAATTTTATAATCTTTGATAATTAAGTTTAGTTATTACATATCATTTGATAAACAAAGTGTCGTCACATTCAATATTCTTAACGAATACTATGTCACGTACACGTAAAGATGGATTTAACATAAATATAGAATATAATTTAGATAAATCTTATCATATGAAAAGAATCTTAAAAATTAAAGCTATGGAGTGATTAATATATGTAGCCACGAATTGAAAAAAGAAAAAACATATTTTAGATAAATGTGTACAGTACTTATAAATATAGTAATCACTTATATATATATATATATATATATATATATATATATATATATATTGTTTTGAGCATAAATTAAGAAGAAGCTTTTGTCGTACTAAAACAAAAAACGTGGATTTTGATTTGGCAAAGTTATTATCTATCAATCTGTAAGCTTTGTCGGATGCGAACAAATGTGTGGTTCATATTTATCCAGCAGCGAGCGACTTGGATGGACGAGAATAAGAAAAATACTTAAAACTAAGAATAGATAGGATATGCACCGAATGTTATCAAGTCATAAATTATTATATATAAATATGTTTAATTAATTAATTTTGTAGAATTTTTCATGTTAATAATTCATGTTTAGTAAACATTTTAAACTCATTTCTACCAGAAAAAAATGAAAAGTAATAATTAGAATAAACAAGAGAAGATAAAATAAATTTGAAAAAACTGATGGACGAAAGATTTTATTTTTACATATTATTTTGATATTGTATAGTTGGATTAATTGTATATATCTAAGTATTATTTGAATTTTTTTTTCAACTTTGAAATAAAAGTTAAACTAAATATCCTCATAGTACGTGTTTAATCTATAAAAAAATATTTAATAGACAACAGAAAAATAAGATAATTAATTTCAAATAGTTCTCTTTCATTTTTGGGAAAAATAATAATGAAAAATAAATATATTTGATATCTTAAAGATATAAAATACATTCAATGATTAAGGCATTTAAAATAAAGATAGTGTGTTGTAAATTTTTCCTAACGAAATTTTATCTTAAAAAAGTGGTTAATTGAGCCATTTAGAAAAACAAACTCTTAATAAAATTATTGTTTAATATCTATCTCCCTTTGGTTCCACTCTTGCATTGAACCTTTCAAAAATGGATCTTGAACGCCTCATGGTAGTCTGATTTCTTTCATTGATCTGGCACAAGTGAGGTTACCAACATTACGTGATTCACCCGGCATCTGGCAAATCTGCATTTGGATTTTGGTCCCCACACGTATGAAAATTATGAGCGGATATTCTTCCTTTAGAAGTGTACATGATCATGCTAATGATTTTAAAAGCACATTACCCACCTAATCACCCGTGTGATAGGTAATTAATCAATTTTTTTTTTTCATATATATATATATATATATATATATATATATATATATTTCTTCTTATTTTATAATTAATTAATTATGTAGTTATTTATATATTACAATTATTTATTAAATATTTTTTCTAACCAATAGAAACTAGGTAGCTATACAATTAGACATTTTACTTTTTAACCATGTTGTATATAAGAAAATATTGCATTATGGTAAGAGCATTTTTAAAAACCTGCTTCAATATTATATACTAAAAAAATTATCTAATAGACAACTGAAATACAATTAGTTATAAAATGTGAAGAAACAAGACAACTAGTTACAAAATGTGAAGAAAAAGAAATATGTATTTATTTTGTAAGTGAGTTAGTTAGTTGGTTATGTATTGTAGTTGACTGCAAAGTAAAGTTGTATACTAAAATCACATCTAACACATTTTTATAAGAAAGATATTTAATAAACAAATGTAATACACAGACAACCAGTTATAAAATGTGAAAATCACATCTAACACATTTTCATAAGAAAGATATTTAATAAACAAATGTAATACGCAGACAACCAGTTATAAAATGTGAAGAGATAGAAATACATATATGTATAAGATGTGAAGAGAGAGAAATACATAAATATTTTATGAGTGAATTGGTCAATTGACTGAAAATAATTTATAAGGACTATAGGCCTATTTGAATAAGATTATTAATAACTTAATTGTATTATTTTTTATTTTTAGAGTTAACAAAGGTGTTTGAGAATCTAAAATAAGATCTTATGAATAATCCATAAGATAATATAATGTGAAAAATAGTTTATTCAATTAAATAAGATTTTTGTTAAGTTATTTATGGAAACATACCCTTAATCCTATTTATCTTGATATAAGAAGACTTTGATGATGATACATTGATGGTACCCTGCCATCCAATCATATATTATTTTTGTTATGAATTTTAAAATAATTTTGTAAAACTCAACACATCTAGTGTTTTGTGATTAAATGAAAGCTTAAAACCATTTTACAGAATGGGTGCATTTTATTTTTTTTTTAACTTAGAAATTCATCTTCCATTTCAAATACACAGCAGTAGGATAGTTCCATGTACACAAGACAGTTAAACTATATATAAAAATTGACAATAAATATTACAACTTTATATAAAAATGAGCGATGTTACAACTTTACTTTATATTCAATTGTAATATATAGTTAATTAAGTAGTTAATTTTTTTATATTTTATATATATATTTATTTTTTTCTCTTTATATTTTAGAAGTGATTGTCTAATTTTCACATTTTATATATATATATATATATATATATATATATATATATTTTTTTTTCTTTCAGTTTTTAGCTTTATATCAAATATTTTTTCTAAATGTTTGCATGATTTAGGATACAATACCAGCTAGTGATCCAGGAGGCAAAAGGTGCCCATTTAGGTCCAGCAAGTTTAGCACTCCAATAGTAAAGACCACCAGTTGTTGGATAGAATGAACAAATTTCAGCCACTGAGAGTGCAACAGGCATGGTGAAAGAAGAAACTATAAACCACCCATATTGTATTGAAACAGGGCCACCATAATTCAACCCACTGTTGTATAGGGTAGTGATACCCATGATCACTGATATAACAGAAAAGGATATGGTGAAATTTGAAACGGCCCTGCAAGTCACGGATAAAGCAAATAACACAGAAAATGAAAAATCAACAACCACAAAACTGAAGGAAAGAAATTAACTAGAGAACCTTACGAAAGATTACGCTTGGGTTATTGTTTGTAACCACGTTCAAGAAGACGTGCATGTCCTGAATCAAGTGGAGAAACATCACCATTTGTAAGTGCAACCACATGAGACTAGACTGTCATGTTTTCTGTACCAGAATCCATGATGTTGCAGTAAATTTAAACACAGAAGCAGGCAAAGAATACAGTTTTCTTGTTTTTTTTGTTAACTCAAAACTAAGAATAAATAGGATATGCACCGAATGTTATCAAATCATAAATTATTATATACAAATAAATTTAATTAATTAATTTTGTAGAAATTTTCATGTTAATAATTCATGTTTATTAAACTTTTTAAACTCATTTTTAAAATAAAGATAGTGTGTGGTAAATTTTTTCTAACGAAATTTTATCTTAAAAAAGTGGTTAATTTAGCCATTTAGAAAAACAAACTCTTAATAAAATTATTGCTTAATATCTATCTCCCTTTGGTTCCTCTCTTGCATTGAACCTTTCAAAAATGGATTTTCAATGCCTCATGGTAGTCTGATTTCTGTCATTGATTTGGCACAAGTGAGGTTACCAACATTACGTGATTCACCCAGCATAGCATCTGGCAAATCTGCATTTGGATTTTGGTCTCCACACGTATGAAAATTATGAGCGGATATTCTTACTTGAACGGATATTCTTATTTGAACGTGAGAAGCAACATTAATATGCATCCAATCAGCCAAGTTTAATATGCAAAAACTAATATGTTATGGAAGAGCCTTTAAAATAGTTAAAACTATATTAAAAATAAATATTAATACTCTATGGGTTAATTAAGATTTTTTTTTTTTAATTTCTATAGTTTTGATTTTTAATATATGGAAACATGTTTTTACTTAACTTTTCGATAATACGAATAATCTTCTATGTCAAATTAGTTAGCACGAGGATGTCACACGATACTTTAATATCAACAATTAATTATTCTAATTTAACAACAGAAACTAAAAATGTTAAAAAAAAAAAAACTTAAATCTGTCAAAAAAATTTATTAAAACTAAAAATTAGAAGAACAAAAACTTATTTATAGACAATATGAGAGATAGATATCCAACATTTGAAATACAAAATAAAATGCAAAACATGTTTCTGAAAAAAGCTATTATATCAATCAACAAAGAGTGGTTTGGTGGGTAAACTTTACCCTCATATCAAACCTATCAACTCACTATATTATATACACAACTTCAGCTTTTAACATTGGTTATAGGGCCTTTAAACCAATTCTTAGCACTAAATATCCAATAGGCAAGTACAAGAACAAGAAAACATCCAACGGCAACAGGAGTATAGTTAAATGTCTCAATGGTAATTGGATATGAAACAGGTAATGAGAAGAGTATAGAGATGAACACAACCCAAAGAACTACAGCCCAACCAATAATGATTCCATAATGGCCCAAGTTGAAAGGCCCAGCGACAAACTGCTTTCTTCCCAAGGTCACCCTAAAGAAAGTAGGTAGAGCATAAGCAACATAGAGATTAATCACTGCTATGGACACCATTGCTTGATATGCCACTGTGCTTCCTAGAGACTGCAGTAAAATTAGAATTTAGTCACTATCACACGAGACATCATACAAATGCCACTAAATTTATATATAAATTTATTTCGCAGCGAACAATAACACACAAACAACCAGTAAATTCAGTCAGCGAACAATAACACACAAACAACCAGTAAATTCAGTCACAATATATATATATATATATAGACGTATTTCTCTTTATTCACATTTTATAACTAGTTGTCTGCATATTGAAGTTGTCTATTAAATATTTTTTATTTATATAATTTCGCAGACTTCAACGCATACCGTTAGCGCCATACTGAATGATATAAAAACGGAAAGCCAAACTGCATATAGAGGAACCTCATGCTTGTTAACTTTGTGCCACAATGATGACAATGGCATGGCCCCATCTCTAGAGAATGCATAAGCCAACCTAGACAAATTCTAAGTATCATGTTATATTCACAAGTAAACTATTAAATCATGTTCACATGGAGAATGCACTATGAGTAGGTGATATTATATTACCTTGAATTGCTAGTGACTGAAGTCATACCACAGAAAAATATGGCAACAGCAACAATTACCAAGCAAATAATACCCCCAGTTCCACTGCCATATCTTTTCTTGAATGCAAGATAAAATATTTCAGCAATGGCATATCCACCAGCATCATTATTTTCACTCAAAAGGAAAGGGATGTCAGTAACCGCAAAGGTAATGCCTAGTATGTAACCCCATCCAACAATAATAGATATACCAACAGCATAGATAATTCCTTTTGGAGCATTTCTATCAGCACCCTTGGTTTCCTCTGTCTTAAAATGCAAGTTTGTAGTAAACAGTAAGTCTTTGTCTAAATCATTTAAAGCAAACAACAACGTATGATTAGTTTGTTGTGTTTTTACTATAATTATTTCTAATTTGACTAAAAATATAATTTTTTTTGACACATGGCATATCAAGATTAAACTCATCATTTAATAACTTATTCATCAATGGAAATGGATAGCACAGTGTTAACAAATTGGAAAGCATTAGGAAGAGTATGCTAAAACAGAGAAAGGAAATTTTTTAAAAGCTTTGCAAGATATCTAAATTATGTGCAACAATGCAACAGAAGAGAGTAGAAAAGATATACCATATGAGCTGATGAATCATACCCAGCCAGGGTATACTGACTCATTAAAAGTCCCAAGAGAAATATGTAGGGTCTGCTGCTGATTCCATCATCATTTTCAGCATTGAAATGAGTGAAAACAAACTTGAAACTAGCCCTTTCGGTTGCAACAGATGGAATGACAATCATAAGCACAAGTATGCCTAAAAATTTTCCCATTCAAATTATATTTCAATAAGGTTTTCCTCGAATAGAATTTAGAAATAAAATCAAATAGGAAATTTCTTCATACCTAAAATATTCCATATAGCACCCAAATGTCCCAAGAATGATATCACTGAGATAGGAAGTGTATTTATTATACCATGTAGAAATAATATTCCCCCATGAAAAGCAATAACTACATATTTGGATGCCTCATATCCACCTCCATTTTTTCCACCAGTGCTAAGTAGAATGATAACTTGAATTAGCTGTGCAAGTGAAAAATCCACACTTGTTGTCGCTGCCCACTACAATTGAAAAGGAATAAAAAAAATTAGTGTTTCAAATACATTATTGGAATTCTACATCTTGCATAAGTTTGACCACTTAGTCAAAAGAGGAAGATGTCACTATTCTAGAACGATGACTTCTCAAAAATACCTGACCAATGATATTGAACCTACAAAAAAAGAAAAGGAGAGAGAAACCGTGCAACACGCATCAGATATTTTATTCCTTAAACTTAGAATTAAAGTTTCAAACCAAAACCAATAGGAACTAGGGAGCTACACAATTAGACATACGCTGATAAGATGTGATCAAATGAAATATTAAAACCATTTTACAGAGTGGGTGCATTTTATTTATTTTTTTAAGCTTAAAAATGCATCTTCCATTTCAAATACATAGTAGGATAGGTCCATGCTCAGAAGACAGTTAAACTATAAATGAAAATTGGCAGTAAATGTTAGCATGATTTAGGATACAATACCAGCCAGTGATCCAGGAGGCAAAAGGTGCCCATTTAGGTCCAGCAAGTTTAGCACTCCAGTAGTAAAGACCACCAGTTGTTGGATAGGATGAACAAATTTCAGCCATTGAGAGTGCAACAAGCATGGTGAAAGAAGAAACTATAAACCACCCATATTGTATTGAAACAGGTCCACCATAATTCAACCCACTGTTGTATAGGGTGGTGATACCCATGATCACTGATATAACAGAAAACGATATAGTGAAATTTGAAACGGCCCTGCAAGTCACAGATAAAGCAAATAACACAGAAAATGAAAAATCAACAACCACAAAACTGAAGGAAAGAAGAAATTAACGAGAGAACCTTACGAAAGATTACGCTTGAGTTCTTGTTTGTAACCAAGTTCAAGAAGACGTGCATGTCCTGAATCAAGTGGAGAAACATCACCATTTGTAATTGCAACCACATGAGATGAGAGTGTCATGTTTTCTGTACCAGAATCCATGATGTTGCAGTAAATTTAAACACAGAAGCTGGCAAAGAATACAGTCTCTTGTTTTTTATGTTAACACAAAATGAATTTCTCAAACTTAGTACTATGTATGTAACTCTTTTCCTTTTGTCATGTAGCTGATCAAGTCAACCTTAAAGTCGTTGACCGCCGGTTCTCAAGGTAATCAAATTCTTTTAATACATAGTAAGATACGTAACGCTACTTTTGTTTATAGAAAAGATAATGTCGGACACAAATATTGACGAAATGATATATCATTGTATTTGAAAATCATTCGCTGCTGTAACTTTTTTAACATTTCTTAATTGAATATTTATGCTTTAGATATCAGTTTCAAACTTCTGATGATTAATTGCTTTCAAACTTGTGATGAATTTCAAACGCATTCGCTATAGTAAATGTTTGAGAGTTTACTAATAGGTAAATTAGTGTTTGGAAACAGATTATAATAATAAAAGTGCTACAATCCTATTGACTTCAAATTAACTTTTGGAACCATGTTATCTATTGTTGTCTTTGTTTATTACTACCTTTTAATATGATCCTTCTAACATTGAATTTGTCATGTATCCGTATCCATATGCAAAAAAAGCATAGATATCTTCTGCCTCTTAAAAGCTGCGTTTGTGCTCAAACGTGGAGTTTCTTTTTGAATGCTCTAGTTCTTTTCATTTATGGTGTTCTTTCAACATATATTAATTTTAAAAATGTGAAATCTATAAATCTAGCTCATAACAAATATAAAATTATGTATGGATAATCAACAATAAAATTATTTGAAGATACCATAATACTTTAAAAAAAAAAATCGTATATTTATTTTAACTTTGATGATTTAAATACAATTTAATAATCTGTCTTCATAATTTTCATTTCTCTCTGCAAGAAATTATGCTCCATTTGTTAAAATGAGTACCAGTGGCTGTACCGATTGTGAAGAATATTCGAATCATGGTGTTCAAATCTTGAGTATCAAATAAATTAATCATAGTTCTACAGTCATATTGGCTTTAAATTAACTTGTGTAACCACGTCCTCAGTTGACTTTGTTGATCACTAATTTTTTGTTAACCATCTTTAGTATGATCTTTCTTTTCAACCATTTTTTTTATCTTGATCTAGAAAATTGGAGTCTAAAACCTAATTTAAAGATTTAACTTCGATTTTAAGTTGCTTATATTTTAAAAAGGCTAGCTATAAGTATTAGGTTAGGTGTATCCGCTTAGATGACTTTAAGGGGAATGTAAAAAAGAGAAAGATGAAAAAAAATTTAAGGTAAGACCAACACAAAAGAGTTAAAGAAAAGAGAAACATGCTTTAATTTCATTATAGTTATATATTTCTATTATCCTTCTCACTTTTTATTTTTCAAATTCACATGAAAACAATATATTTTTCTTTTTTAAATTTAACCTTTATTTCAAAGACATCTAATTTTTTTTTTTCAAAATTACAACCAAACATATTTTCTTAATGAATAAAAATAAAAAGAGAAAACAATAAACCAGAACCTAAATTTCCTTAACAATGTTTTAAGTGGCTATGTTATTGAACATGTAGTTCCATCCACTAGATTACATACACAACTTCAGTTTTTTACATTGGTTATGGGGCCTTTAAACCAATGTCGACCACTGAATATCCAGAAGACAACTACAAAAACAAGTGAACATCCAACGGCAACAGGGGTGTAGTTAAATGTCTCAATGATTATTGGGTATGAAACAGGTAATGAGAAGAGTATTGAAATGAACACCACCCATAGAACAGCAACCCAGCCCACAATAACTCCGTAACGGCCCAAGCTGAAAGGCCCAGGGACAAAATGTTTTTGGGCCAAGGTCACCCTAAAGAAAATAGGTATGGCATAGGCTATATAGAGGTCAATCACTGCTATAGACACCATTGCTTGAAATGCAACTATGCTTCCCAGAGACTGCAGTTGAGTTAGAACTGAGTTATCAGATGAGAAATTGAAAGATACAATCAAATTTGCTGCACTTTGAATTTTTAAATGATATAATATAGAGTTTGAATATTGATTGCAAGGTGAAAAATTAATTACTCCATACAATACAATACTTTTATGACACTTTTTTTTCAAGGGTTCATACTAATCTGTTCTAGAATCCACATTTTTCTAGACACTTATTAGTATTAATCTGCCTTTTTTTTTCTCTCTCTATTTGTCAAATTAATCATGTTGTCACACATTTATCTCTTTTTTTACTTGTAATTTCTCTCTTTGATTTATATTTTGTTGGACAAAGCAATTGAATAAATTAAATTTCTCAAATTTAAACACATACCGTTAGTGCCATGCAGAATGATATAAAAACAGAAAGCCAAACTGCATATAGAGGAACCTCATGCTTGTTAACTTTGTGCCACAATGATGACAATGGCATAGCTCCATCTCTAGAGAAAGCATATGCCATCCTGGACAAATTTTAAGAAACTTACTCATAAGAAACTAGAGAAATTAAATCCTTTCCACATTGAAAAGTGCAATACGAGCAGGGAATATAGTCATTACCTTGAATTGCTAGTGACTGAAATCATAGCACAGAAAAATATGGCAACAGCAACAATTACCAAGCAAATAATACCCCCAGTTCCATTGCCATATCTTTTCTTGAATGCAAGATAAAATATTTCAGCAATGGCATATCCACCGGCATCATTATTTTCACTCAAAAGGAAAGGGATGTCAGTAACCGCAAAGGTAATGCCTAGTATATAACCCCATCCAACAATAATAGACATACCAACAGCATTGATGATTCCTTTTGGAGCATTTCTATCAGCACCCTTGGTTTCCTCTGTCTTGAAATGCAAGTTTGTAGTAAACAGTAAGTCTTGGATTTCTTATTATTTCTTATTGATTTTCAATATAAAATTTTTTAGATGGACATTAACAATGTATAAAAGTTAAACTCATCATTTAATAACTTTTCCATCATTGGAAATGAATGGCACAAAATTAACAAAGTGGAAAGCATGAGTAAGGGAAAACCGAAAAGGAAAACTTGTAACAAATTAAGTATGTAGAAAAGGTGTACCATATGAGCTGATGCATCATACCCACAAAGGGTATACTGACTCATTAGAAGTCCCAAGAGAAATATGTAGGGTCTGCTGCTGATTCCATCCTCATTTTTAGTATTGAAATGAGTGAAAACAAACTTGGCACTAGCCCTTTCGGTTGCAACCGATGGAATGGCAATCATAAGCACAAAAACGCCTAAAAGTTTCCCCTTTCAAATTAGATATTCAATAAGACTTTCCAAGAGAACAGAATTTAACAAATCAAGTTGAAAATTTCTTCATACCTAAAACATTCCAGATAGCACCAACTTGTCCTAAGAATGATATCACTGATGTAGGAAGACTATTTATTATACCGTGAAGGAACAATATTCCCCCATGAAATGCAATAACTACATATTTGGATGCCACATATCCACCACCATTTTTGCCACCAGTGCTAAGGAGAATGATAACCTGAATTAGTTGTGCAAGTGAAAAATTTATACTTGCAGTTCCTGCCCACTGCAAAAAAAAAGTTAGTACTTCAGATGGATTACTGAAAATCTAAATCTTACGCTAGTTTGATCACTTGGTGAAAAGTAGAGAGAGGATGTTAAAATTCTAAAATATGTGACTTCTCTTTCAATAATACCTGGCCAATAATATTGAACCTGAAAGAAAAGAGAAATCATACAACAAGCGTCAGAGAATACTTATACCAGTGTATGTTGTGATTAGACTTTCATTAATCTGTAAACTTTCAAGCCAAAGGGTATTAGGGAGAGGATAGCTACATAATTAGATATTTGTAACCATGTTGTACATAAGATATACTGCTTGGTGGCTAAGAGCATTTCAAAAACCTGCTTGAATATTGTACTATGTTTTTTCTTTTTGAAAATTGAGTAGCAAGAAGAAATAGGAAGAAATCCTTTGAAGTTAGATGGTGTGACAATAATTATCACTGTCATCTTAAGTGATTTATCAATGTTATTATAGCTGATTTAAGTTATTATACTACCGAACTAATTAAATCTGTTAAATATCAATGTGATTATCACAGTCAATTTATGTGATTACGTGTATAGCGATTATTAATTTTTGCCTTTGTATCAATTCAACTTGAAAATTGCTAATGGACCAATTGAGGGAATAAGGAAATCATGAGTAACTTTATGACAGGTTGAACTGTCAATTAATATCGACTACTAGCATACTGACATGTTTGCTGTGCTAAGTATTGGTTCATATTACAGTGATCGAATATCTCCTCTTAGCTATCAGATGGTGGTTTTTAGTTTCAGCAAATAAATAATGCTTATTTTAAATTCCCAAGAAATAAATTGTATTGTTTTGACCCTTCTCTCTATTTAAACGTCACATGTGATTTTTATTTTCATAAACAAAAAACAGAATCAGAATAATTTTTTGTGAAGGACAACAACCACACACATCTGACACATTTCCATTAAAATAATGATAATATATTTTTCAGTGACTAAAAACAAAGTACCCTACTTGCAAGTGTTACAAACATATTTAACCATTTTATACCATAAGAACCAAGACAGTTCAACTATGAAAAATTGAAAATAAGCAATAAATGTTGAATGAGTTAGGATGCAATACCAGCCAGTGACCCAGGAGGCAAAGGGTGCCCATCTAGGACCAGCAAGTTTGGCACTCCAATAGTAAAGACCACCAGTTGTAGGATAAGATGAACAAATTTCAGCCATTGAGAGTGCAACAAACATGGTGAAAGCTGAAGCCATAAACCACCCATATAGCATTGAAACAGGACCACCATAGTTCAACCCGCTGTTGTAAAGGGTGGTGATACCAGTGAGTACTGATAAAACAGAAAACGAGAGGGAGAAATTTGAAATAGCTCTGCAATAAAAGAAGGCGATTATAATTGGAAATGAAAAACCAACAAACATGAAGTGAATGAGAGAACCTTACGAAAGACTACGCTTGAGTTCTTGCTTGTAACCAAGTTCAAGAAGACGTGCATGTCCAGAATCAAGTGGAGAAACATCACCATTTGTAATTGCAACCACATGAGATGGGAGTGTCTTGTTTTCTGTACCAGAATCCATGATGTTCCAGTAAATTCAAACACAGAAGCTGGCAAAAGATAAAGTGTGTCTTGTTGTTTTTGTTAACTCAAAATAAATTACACAAACTTAGTATTATATAACTCTTTTTCTTTTGTCATGTAGCTAATCAAGTCAACGTTAACGTCGTTCATTGCCGGCTCACAAGGTAATAACTTTTTTTTTAATGCATCGTAGGATATATTTCTTGATTGTATATTTATGGTCTAGATATGAATTTCAAACTTCTGATGATCAATTGTTTTCAAACTTGTGATGTATTTCAAACGCATTCGGTATAGTAAATGTTTGAGAGTTTACTAATAGGAAAATTAGTGTTTGGAAACAGATTATAATAATGAAAGTGATACAATCCTATTGACTTCTTCAAATTAACTTTTGTAACCATGTTATCTACTGTAGTCTTTGTTTAATCCTATCTTTTAATACGTAATTTTACTATATTAACAATTATATAATATGATTTCTCTCTTTTTATATTATATATTCTCTCTTCACATTTTATAATTAATTATCTTCACATTTTATAATTAATTATCTAATTCTATTACAATTTTTTATCCAATATTTTTCTTTAACATGAACCTTCTAACTTTAAATTTGTCATGTATGCATACCATATCTGCTGCCTCTCAAAAGCTGCGCTTTTGCTCAAATTAACGTCGAGTTTCTTTTTGAATGCTCTAGTTCTTTTCATTTGTGGTGTTCTTTCATTTTTTTGTAATGATGTAAATTTATAGTTGATAATTATTTGTTTTTAAATTTATATGAAATTGATTTTTATAAAAAATATTAAATATTTTTAAATTTAATAATATATATTAATTTTTAAAATGTGAAATCTATTAATCTAGCTCATAAAAAATAGTCGTATATTTCTTTTAACTTTAATAATTTAAACATAATTTAATAATCTCTATTCATAATCATCATTTCTCATTTATTATGCTCCAGTTATAAAAAAGAGCACCAGTGGCTGTAAGATAGTGAAGAATATTCGAATCAGGGTGTTCAAATCTTGAGTATCGAGTAAATTAATTAAACTAGATGAAACCCCTTTGCTTTGCTCGCTGAGCTGAGAAATCTGCGGTTCAGTTTTAATGAAAAAAAAAAAGAAAAATATTTAAAAGACAATAAAATTAAATAATCAGATAATTAGTTATAAAATATAAAATATATATATATATATATATAAATTATGAAAGAGAAATATAAATAAAGAAAAAAAAAATTCATATGACTATTTATAATCTCGTTGCATGTGTTACAACTGACACAGTGTACGATGAAAATGGGTGAAAGGGAGAGTAAAAGAAATAAAAAGATTAAAAACGTAATAAATAATATTATAAAGACGTACAAGAGAAAAGCGGGTTAAAATTATAAATAAATACTTTTATTTTTTAATAGGC
This sequence comes from Hylodesmum podocarpum, assembly GCA_026586105.1. Taxonomy (NCBI): domain Eukaryota; kingdom Viridiplantae; phylum Streptophyta; class Magnoliopsida; order Fabales; family Fabaceae; genus Hylodesmum; species Hylodesmum podocarpum. Next base: position 2,039,333 of record JALJEV010000539.1, on the reverse strand, counting down.
ACCTCATGTTTCATGATACATGAAATTTGTTTTTTAGTTTTAGTAAATATTAAATTCAAACTCTTGATAAAAAAAAAAATTCAATCATTACAACCTTATGATGTGACCATTTGAATATTTCAAAGTTCAGCGTAGACTAATAATTTTATAAATTGGACACTTTTTATTTTTTAATTTTAACAGAGTTTCAATTATTTGATATTTAAGTAATGGATGTTTCAAAATAAATATATCACACTTTTTATTTTTACAATATTCATACAACGAAATTCTAATTATTGCATTTATCTTACAATCTTATCTTTCCTCACTTTCTCATCAAATCAATCATGATATATATAGTTTTCTCCCGTTTCCCCAGCCGTGTCGCAGAACATTGTGTGTACATTTCAAGGAAGTGTCAGTAGTCAAAATAGCTATCAAAATGATCCAACTGAATTTTTAAGCTCAGAGTAATAGCTATCAAAATATCCAACTGAATTTGTAAGCTCAAAGAGTAATATTAAAAGAATTAAACTGAATTTTTACGTTTAAATGTGTTGATGATAATTATTTTATAATTAATATATATTATATTTTTTATTTATTATAATAGATTTGATGGTGATTTGAAATAAATTTGATCATGATTTGATTTATATTTTCTTAATTAGGTTATATTTAATTTATAAATTTATATTGAATTTATTCTTGAAATAAGATACAAAAATAATATAAATTTTTATTCTTCAATATGGTATTAGGGCTCCCAATTATGGGAGATTCTGTTTCCGTATTTTTTCTGGACAGCCTTCAATGGTGCAATGACATCTTTCTCAGGTAGCATCTTTTCTGGGCAGCCTTCATTATTGTAACGACTTTGTTTGCAAATAGTCTTTATTGTTGTAACTGCATTTTCTCCCGACAACCTTTATTGCTGCAATTGCATTTTCTCCCGGCAGCATTCGTTGCTGTAACTGTATTTTCTCGGTGCCTAACTATTGTTTCCGTCAACCGCCACTGTCACCCCGACGGCCGGAAAATTTTTTAGCAATGTTTTTTACCAGGACCACCACCATTATAAGCGGAATTCACTGATCTGTAAAGCCTAGTTAGTTTCGTCTTCATCATACAACCCAGTCATCTTCTTGATCTTGCAAGCTGGGAATATACATTCACCAGCTTGAGGGGAGTGTTGAAGATAATTATTTCATAATTAGTGCAGATTATGCTTTCTACTCATTAGGATAGATTTGACACAGATTTGGTAGTGATTTGATTTGTATTACCTTAATTATTTATTTCCTTAATTAGATTGTACTTAGTTTATAAATTCAGATTGTATTATTTTTTTTTTGAATAAAATACAGAAATAACATAAATTTGTTATTTAATAAAATGCAAACCAACTTAAATTTGATTTAAGTAATGTTGAGAATTCTTTGAAAAATATAGTTCGTCCAATGATAAGGTCAAGATATTTAAAGAATTTAATTTATAAAAGTTAGATAAAGAATAAATATAAATCAGATTTATGTAAGCACAAGTTTGTCCATTACTTGAAGGTGTATAAGGATGGGATGCACTAATTGAAGTGCAACTCATGTGATAAAAATGAAGCTCAATAAATTATTTTAATTATGTATTTTGCTTTTTTATCTAATTTTTATGTAACATTTGGGTGCACCTTTTTTGAAAATTTTTAATTTTTCTCGTGAAACAATTAATGTTTAATGGATCATTTAGTGACTTAAAAAAATTTAAATCATAGATAAGACCAACACAAAAGAATTGAAGAAATGAAAAACATGTTTTAATTTCATTATACTTATATATTTCTCACATCCTTCTCACTTTTTATTTTTCAAATTCACACAAAAATAATATCTTTTTCTTTTTTAAATTTAACCTTTATTTCAAAAACATTTTTTTAAAAAAATTAAAATTACAACCAAACATATTTTCTTAATGAATAAAAATAAAAAAAAAAAGAAAACAATAAACCAGACCCTAATTTCCTTAACAATGTTTTACGCAGCTATATCATTGAACATGTAGTTCCATTCCCAAGATTACATACAAATCTTCAGTTTTTTACATTGGTTATGGGGCCTTTAAACCAATGCCGACCACTGAATATCCAGAAAACAACTACAAGAACAAGTGAACATCCAACGGCAACAGGGGTGTAGTTAAATGTCTCAATGATAATTGGGTATGAAATAGGTAATGAGAAGAGTATGGAAATGAACACCACCCATAGAACAGCAACCCAGCCCACAATAACTCCGTAACGGCCCAAGCTGAAAGGCCCAGGGACAAAATGTTTTTGGGCCAAGGTCACCCTAAAGAAAATAGGTAGGGCATAGGCTATATAGAGGTCAATAACTGCTATAGACACCATTGCTTGAAATGCCACTATGCTTCCTAGAGACTGCAGTTGAATTAGAATTGAGTTATCAGATGAGAAATCGAAAGATATAATAAAATTGGTTGCACTTTAAATTGTTAAATGATATAATATAGAGTTTGAATATTGATTGGAAGGTGAAAAATTAATTACTCCATACAATACTTTTATAACACTTTTTTTTTCAAGGGTTCATACTAATCTGTTCTAGAATCCACATTTTTCTAGACACTTATTAGTATTAATCTGCCTTTTTTTTTCCTCTCTCTCTCTTTGTCAAATTAATCATGTTGTCACACATTTTTCTCTTTTTTTACTTTTCTTGTAATTTCTCTCTTTGATTTATATTTTGTTGGACAAAGCAGTTGAATAAATTAAATTTCTCAAATTTAAACACATACCGTTAGTGCCATACAAAATGATATAAAAACAGAAAGCCAAACTGCATATACAGGAACCTCATGCTTGTTAACTTTGTGCCACAATGATGACAATGGCATAGCTCCATCTCTAGAGAAAGCATATGCCATCCTGGACAAATTTTAAGAAACTTGCTCATAAGAAACTAGAGAAATTAAATCCTTCTCACATTGAAAAGTGCAATACAAGCAGGGAATATAGTCATTACCTTGAATTGCTAGTGACTGAAGTCATACCACAGAAAAATATGGCAACAGCAACAATTACCAAGCAAATAATACCCCCAGTTCCATTGCCATATCTTGTCTTGAATGCAAGATAAAATATTTCAGCAATGGCATATCCACCAGCATCATTATTTTCACTCAAAAGGAAAGGGATGTCAGTAACCGCAAAGGTAATGCCTAGTATGTAACCCCATCCAACAATAATAGATATACCAACAGCATAGATAATTCCTTTTGGAGCATTTCTATCAGCACCCCTGGTTTCCTCTGTCTTAAAATGCAAGTTTGTAATAAACAGTAAGTCTTTGTCTAAATCATTTAAAGCAAACAACAACGTATGATTTGTTTGTTGTGTTTTACTCTGATTATTTTAAAAGTCATATAAAAAATGATTTCTAATTTGATTAAAAATATATAATTTTTTTGACACATGGCATATCAAGATTCAACTCATCATTTAATAACTTATTCATCAATGGAAATGAATAGCAGTGTTAACAAAGTGGAAAGCCTTAGGAAGAGTATACTGAAACAGAGAAAGGAAATTTTTTAATAGCTTTGCAAGATATCTAAATTATGTGCAACAATGCAACAGAAGTAAAAGAGTAGAAAAGATATACCATATGAGCTGATGAATCATACCCAGCCAGGGTATACTGACTCATTAGAAGTCCCAAGAGAAATATGTAGGGTCTGCTGCTGATTCCATCCTCATTTTTAGTATTGAAATGAGTGAAAACAAACTTGGCACTAGCCCTTTCGGTTGCAACCGATGGAATGGCAATCATAAGCACAAAAACGCCTAAAAGTTTCCCCTTTCAAATTAGATATTCAATAAGACTTTCCTAGAGAACAGAATTTAACAAATCAAGTTGGAAATTTCTTCATACCTAAAACATTCCAGATAGCACCAACTTGTCCTAAGAATGATATCACTGATGTAGGAAGGCTATTTATTATACCGTGTACGAACAATATTCCTCCATGAAATGCAATAACTACATATTTGGATGCTACATATCCACCACCATTTTTGCCACCAGTGCTAAGGAGAATGGTAACCTGAATTAGTTGTGCAAGTGAAAAGTTTACACTTGTATTTCCTGCCCACTGCAAATAAAAAGTTAGTACTTCAAATGAAAAGTAGAGAGAGGATGTTAAAATTCTAAAATATGTGACTTCTCTTTCAAGAATACCTGGCCAATAATATTGAACCTGAAAGAAAAGAGAAATAATACAACAAGCGTCAGAAAATACTTAAGTACTGCCTGGTGGCTAAGAGCATTTCAAAAACCTGCTTGAAAATTGTACTATGTTTTTTTCTTTTTGAAAATTGAGTAGTCAAGAAGAAATAGGAAGAAATCCTACGAAGTTAGATGGTGTGACAATAATTATCACTGTCATCTTAAGTGATTTATCAATGTTATTATAGCTGATTTAAGTTATTATACTACTGAACTAATTAAATCTGTTAAAATATCAATGTGATTATTACGGTCAATTTATGTGATTACGTGTATAGCGATTATTAATTTTTGACTTAGTATCAATTCAACTTGAAAATTGCTAATGGACCAACTGAGGGAACAAGGAAATCATGAGTAACTTTCTGACAGGTTGAACTGTCAATTAATATCGTCTACTAGCATACTGACATGTTTGCTGTGTCAAGTATTGGTTCATGTTACAATGATCGAATATCTCCTCTTAGCTATCAGTTGGTGGTTTTTAGTTTCTGCAAATAAACAATGTTAATTTTAAGTTACTAAGAAATAAATTGCATTCTTTTGATCCTTTTCTTTATTTAAATGTCACATGTGATTTTTATTTGCAGGAAAAAAACAGAATAAGAATAATTTTTTGTGAAGGACAACAACCACACACATCAGAATTAGAATAATGATAATTTATTTTTCGGTGACTTGAAACAAACAAGAAATATAACAGACATTTCTTAAAACAAACAGTACCCTGGTAGCTAGTGTTACAATCATATTTAACCATTTAAAAATATTTATTAAACAACTAAAATATTCATATAATCAGTTATAAAATATAAAATAATATCTACACGTATACGAGGACGTTATCTATGTATTATAATCGCGATGTAATAACCATTTTATACTATAAGTAGCAAGACAGTTAAACTGTGAAAAATTGAAAATAAGCAATAAATGATGAATGAGTTAGGATGCAATACCAGCCAGTGATCCAGGAGGCAAAGGGTGCCCATCTAGGGCCAGCAAGTTTGGCACTCCAATAGTAAAGACCACCAGTTGTTGGATAGGATGAACAAATTTCAGCCATTGAGAGTGCAACAAGCATGGTGAAAGCTGAAGCTATAAACCACCCATATTGCATTGAAACAGGTCCACCATAGTTCAACCCACTGTTGTAAAGGGTGGTGATACCAGCGAGTACTGATATAACAGAAAACGAGAGGGAGAAATTTGAAATAGATCTGCAATAAAGAAGCAATGTTACGCGGTTAACTTTAATACGTAGCTAATCAATTATCTAAGTTGTAATATTTTTTTCTCTTTTTTTTTCTCGCATTTCTATCTACAAACATAAAGTGAACGAGAGAATCTTACGAAAGACTACGCTTGAGTTCTTGTTTGTAACCAAGTTCAAGAAGACGTGCATGTCCAGAATCAAGTGGAGAAACATCACCATTTGTAATTGCAACCACATGAGATGGGAGTGTCTTGTTTTCTGTACCAGAATCCATGATGTTCCAGTAAATTTAAAAACAGAAGCTGGCAAAGGATAAAGTGTCTTGTGTCTTGTTTTTGTTAACTCAAAATAAACTACACAAACTTAGTATTATATAACTCTTTTTCTTTTGTCGTGTAGCTAATCAAGTCAACGTGAACGTCGTTCATAAAAAAATTTTTAATGCATCGTAGGATATATTTCTTCATTGTATATTTATGGTCTAGATATGAATTTCAAACTTCTGATGATCAATTGTTTTCAAACTTGTGATGAATTTCCAACGCAGTGGCTATAGTAAATGTTTGAGAGTTTACTAATAAGTAAATTAATGTTTGGAAACAGATTAGAATAATGAAAGTGCTACAATCTTATTGACTTTAAATTAACTTTTGTTACCATGTTATCTATTATTTACTTTGTTAATCACTACCTTTCGTATGATATTCCAAATATTGAATTTGTCATGTGACCGTGTTCACATGCAGAAAGAACATATCCTCTGTCTCTCAAAAGCTGCGGTTGCGCTCAAACGACGAGTTTCTTTTTGGATGCTCTAGTTCTTTTCATTTGTGGTGTTCTTTCATTTTTTGTAATGATGTCAATTTATAGTTGATATTTATTTGGTTTTAAAAATAAATTTTATTTTAAATTGATTTTTTAAAAAAATATTAAATGATTTTAAATTTAATAATATATATTAATTTTTTAAATGTGAAATCTATAAATCTAGCTCATACAATCATTAATAAAAGTTATATGATGATGATGATGACAAAATTACTTAAAAAAATAGTCGTATATTTATCTTAACTTTGATAATTTAAACATAATTTAATAATCTATATTCATTATCTTCATTTCTCATTTATTAAGCTCCACTTATAAAAATGAGTACCAGTGGATGTACGGTTGTTCTCTAAAGCAAATGCTTTAACAAATAGTGAAGAAAATTCGAATCATAGAGTTCAAATCTTGAGTATCAAATAAATTAATTAAACGAGGATGCAACCCCTTTGCTTTGCTCGCTGAGCTGAGCAATCAGCAGTTTAGTTTTAATGAAAAAAGAAAGAAAGAAATATAGAGAAAAAAATAAGAATGCAACACTGGCAGTTGCTGGAGAGATTTCATATGCTATTGATGAGAGGTTTTAATTCAATTTAATTTTCATAATTTGAATATTCTCGTTGCATGTGTTACAACTTACAACAGTGTAGGATGAAGATGGGTGGAAGGGAGTAAAAGAAAGAAAGAGATGAAAAACGTAGTAAATAATATTGCAAAGACGTAAGAAAAAAGGTGGTTAAAATTATAAATGAATATTTTTATTTTTTGATAGGCACCTCATGTTTCATGATACATGAAATTTGTTTTTAAGTTTTAGTAAAGATTAAAGTCAAACTCTTAATAAAAATAAAATTCAATCATTACAACCTTCTGATGTGACCATTTGAATATTTCAAAGTTCAACGTAGACTAATAATTTTATAAATTTGAAATTGGACACTTATTAGTTTTTAATTTTAACAAAATAATTTAAAAATAAAAAAATACCGAGTATCAATTATTTGATATTTAAGTAATGAATGTTTCAAAACAAAATATTATCACACTTATTAATTTTACAATATTTATATTTCATACAACGAAATAGTTTAATTTTTCCATACTCCAATTATTACATTTATCTTACAATCTTATATTTCCTCACTTTCTCATCAAATCAATCATGATACCTGTAATTTTCTCCCTTTTCCCCGAGTTGCAAAAAATTGTGTATACTTCAAGCAAGTGAGCCGATAAAATCATTCTCATTATATAATAACTGGACATAAAAACAGTGCTTTGACAACTAACAAACATAAACTGGTCGAAAAATTTAAGACAACTAAGACGACATACCAAATTTCCAATCCTAGAACCAAAGGAGTTGATTGATATCCGCATTTTGCCAAAGATGCTAAAATGGTTTATCTGCAACTGAAACTCACGAACAAACCCCTATATTTTTACAAGTTATGGACATGGAGGTGTACTGTCCTATGTCTTTAGGGCAGTCAGTGTGTTCGAACATTTTGTGATGCACCTAACATGGGGCTTGAATCCCAGCTATTGCCTCGTGTATCTGCATCTTGTTGAGGTGGGATATACAAAGATACAGCCTGAAGCTCAGCAGATTGCACATTATTGACGTTAGATGGCTGAGCACCATTACGAGATTCAGCCAACATCTGAAAATATGCATGGGGTCCCCAACCTACATATACAATAATATAAAAATATACAAACATACGAAAATTGTGAGTGCATATTTTTCTTCAAATCTGAACTAGAAAGTAGAAACCATATTAGACTAACTTTAATTTTTAAAAAACCCAAAAACAAATTAACGTGCTCAAACATAACAGGGAAGCATAGGAACAGCATACACAAATAAGTCTATCTACAGTCTACACCACAACAGTCTAAATTAAAGCCTTTAATATCAGGTGGCAAATTTTCACTCACTTCCATCAACTTTACCGATGAAAGTTCTACAGCTACAAAAATATGTTACAATATGGAAAGAGAAGTGGAATCTCCCCGTACAAGAAGAATCCATAAAAGATAATCTCAGCCAGAGCTTTTTATTGAAAAATTATCGGATAAAGAGTCATTTTATTCCTAAAAGTAATAATAATAATAAAAATAAAAAAAACCTTGAGTGTGTAATTAATTTTTCATTTTAGTCACTGAAAGTTTCTATTGCCATTTTGGTCTTGAAAATAACTACTTATTGTCATTTTAATCTTTTAAAGTACTTACTGTCTTAAAACTTTAGGAACTTTTAAGGACTAAAATGATAATAATAAGGAGTGACTTTCCAGGATCAAAATGATAGTAGACACTTTTACTCTTTTAGAGACTAAAATGAAAAATTAATTAGAATTTTAGGGACCTCTGTTGAATTTTATTAATTTATGATACTAAAGTGACAGCACTTCATACTGTCGCAGACCAAAATAATGATTTACCCAAAATGAACAGTTTACAAGATTGTGTCCAGCCCATTTTTTATATTTTTTGAATTCGGCCCAAGTTTGGAACTAAGCCTAGAGCAACAAACTACAATTTGAGACACTAAACATGGCAAATTTGTGCGAGACTTGTTGCATATTGAAAAGTTTAGTAAATTCAGAGTACTACAAGTAAAATATAAGTACTTCTCTAGATCTCAAACTAAAATATTTTGATCAAGCCTAGCCTGGCCAAAAGTCAAAAATGAATGGACTCAAATTTCAGATGCAGCTAGGCTTGGACAGGACTCAAAGCTAATTGTCACAACAACGATACCAACATGTATTATGAAGAAATGATGAAAGGAACAATTCATGGTCATACCATCTATGTCATATGGAGGTGGAAAGAATTGCAAGTAACAAAAGGAAGCAATCGTTGTCCCTGGTAAAAGAAATTTATATAAGAAACATTGAAAAGGGCTTATTGAAATATTTAATCAATCTGACTTCCAAAAACAAACCTATAAGACCTCCAGCAAACACATCTTGCCAATGATGCCAATAATCATCAACACGAGAGACAGCGATCATAGCTGCCACAAGGATTGGTAAGAAAACAAGACAGAGCTTTGCAACATGGCCTCTGCGGTCAAATACCCTAATTTTTCCAGATAGATACCAAGAAAGATAAACAAGACCAGCAAAGGACCCTGCATACAACAAATTGAATCCTTTTAAGCTTGTATTGTGGAATGTGGTAATCAATATAGCCAGTGGTAAATTACAAAATGAGAAACAGGTCATTCCCAGTACACTGATGACAAAAGAAATGCAATTGCTAGCCGAAGCATATTGTTTGGCAATGAAAGAAAGAAAATTCAGAAGGTTGAGAAACTGAGACCGTCCAAAAGAGATGTCAGAGACCCTGAGATTGTAGAGAGTACTTACAAGAGGTATGCCCACTGGGGAAACTTTTGTGCCCTTCCTTAATAACACCCTTATCTCCAGTACACTTAACATCATTTGTTACTGGATCAAACACCTGAACATATCATGCACCAATGAAGTGTTTATTGAGCAGTTAACTATGTAAAAGCACTACGTATAACATGGTAATGATAATAACTAGACAAACTTGGTAGTCTATAAAATCAAAAACCCACCCCTTTTCCATCAGGGAAACAACGCCAGAAGAAATCTGGCCTTGGTCGTCCAACACCATCCTTTATAGCATCAGTTATCACCGCAGTAATGAGTACAGAAAATAGAAGGCCTGAGATGCATTTGGCAATAAGTTACAGTATATCAAAATGAGGACAGGGAAAACCTTATAAGGTTCACTGGCTCAGAAAGGTACCCAATATAGCATGGTGGAAGTCATAAACATCCTTTCGAATGAAATAGTAGATGAGAATAACAGCCAGTGGTAACAATATTGCTATTATCTGTTCGGGAATTCAAAGTAGATGAACTTATATCTCGAGTATTAACCAAATCAAAGGATAAACATAGCATACAATATCAGTAATCCAAGACGCAAGCCAAGGAAGTGAAACATACCGGAACAGCCCAAAAGGGAATAGTATTATCTTTCAATGGGTATCTAAGGTCTGTCATCATTCCCTCTCCAACAAAACGGTGAAATGGCTCAATTATATTCAAGACACCATCAATGATCACAAGAAGCAAAAGAATCAACCAGTCATGCATATGTATCCTTGCCACTCTAGTTCCATGTGACCTGATGGTATGCATACCCAACTGAATTTCTGGCATGTCTTTTGCTGCAAGTGACAATTACTATGGTTAGCAGGAAATATGATAAAATTTAAGTACACAAATTTAAGGAAGCACATCAAGTGCAAAAGCAGAAGAGCGTACAAAACAAAAGGCACGTCACAGTGGCAAATATATATGATGCTATATACAGTTGAACTTTAACAAACAAAAACAACAACCAACCTTTCTAAGATCAATGAACACCGTAACATTCAGATGTCAATCATATTTATAGATAAACCATTGATCTCTAAATCCTTCTTAATTGCTTCAACCATGCTATAGTTTTTCTTTCTCAATCTCCCTCCGTTTCTAGCTAATAGGCTACCTTCTATCTGATCTATTTTCCTAATATTTCATTGCATTCACGTGGGAGTTCCAAGATGCAAGCTATGTAATTAGAGGCTGAAGATTTATTTTTGTATCAAATGCTTCCCCCTCCCCCCCAATCGGGACCCATTTTAAGCCTAAGTCATGTCTGCTGAAGTTTGCAGGACACCCCAAATTCACAGTGACAATTTCATTATATGGTGTTTCTGGAACCAGTGATGACTATGACATGAAGGTAGTGCTCTATTTTTCCATTTTGCTAGTGGTTATCTTATATACCTCATACTGAAGTTTGACAAATATGTAATCACGGGACCTGGATTGCCTGTGCAATCAGTTTTGTTAATCTTGCAGTCATTATTTAATGACTGAAATTTGTTTTCTTATGATATTTATTAGTTTTGTAAAATTGAAAAAAAATTAAATAAATAAACGTTGACATCTTTTCCAATCTCTCGGTCACCACAGAGAACCTTCATCCGTAATCACATACCCCGGCTAGTGCCTTTATTGATCTGTCATAGAATCTTAAAAAGCGTACTGTTTCAGTACCGTACTATTTATCTGAGTTTCTGTTATATATTAATGGAGGCAATTTGATAATGCATGCAAACTTCTTCTGAAGCATATTTGTGGTTTCACCAGTTTGTTTTTCCACATGCATGAAGTATGTGTGAATAAAACTGAAAGCTCAGATAAAAAATACAATGCAATCCATTTTTGACATTTCCTAAAACTATGTAAGACAATCAGAGGTTCATGCTTATCTTAAACCTCATCAACGGTAACACAGTATCAAATCTGATCTATTCATTAGTGCATCATTTCTTAGCATCTAAAATATCTCTTGTTCTCATAAAAAATCCCTCAAATATCTGAAGAACTGGCACAACTCACTTCAGCCACAAAATTCAAAACGTCAATTTAAGTAATCCAGTTCACTCTGCCCTACCACATTTACATTTCTCATCAAAATCACTGTATCGAAAAGGTCACACTCTTCAACACCGAATCAACTTGGAAGTACAAGTCAGATGGTCCATGCAACAAAATACAGCAAAAAAAAATTAAATTAAAAAAAAAAAAATCTAAGACACTTCGCATTCCTCTCAACGACAAATTACATCTCTGGCAAGGGTTTCTTCTTCTCTCTTTTGTTTTCCCTTTCAAAAATTACATGAGACAGAGAATCTAGCTTTTCTCATACTACAGCCATAATTATAACTTCAAAACTTAACTTCAGGTAAAATCAAATCACACCAAATCGAACTCGGTAAGTAAATCGAACAAGTGAGTTTATTTTTACTTTTAGTAACTCAACGTCGTCACAATTGAACTCCGATTAGTTTACTAAATTATCAATTTAGACTTAGAAGAGAAAATAAAGAAAGAAAACATGCAGTAGAGTAGAGAAAGTGAGAGAGACGCAGGAACACGGAGTTAAACGCGTTGAGCACGAAGAAGAAGAATGCGATAAGAGAGAGAGAGAGAGAGAGAGAGAGAGAGAGAGGACCTTGATGGAAGTGGCACGTGCACGAGATTCGAGGCAGCGGAAGAAGGAGAAGAAAGAAGGCGGAAATGAAAATTGGAATGGCGATTCGTATATGTGAAAGTGAATTTCAAAATGACAAAAAGGAGAAGGCGCGTGAGGTATTGGATTATTAAAGATAAAGCAGTTTATTACCTTTTTCTCCCTTTTCCTTCCCGAACCATATTTCTACTACTCTTTTTTTCATATTTAGAAATAATTACTTTTTCAAGACTAAGTTTATGTTGTATGCAACATAATCTCTCTCGAACCTATAAAAAAATATTATAGATTCTCAAATTAATACTTTTGTTAATATTTTTTATCTATTTTTATTTAGAGTAAGTTAGATAAACTTAAATATTACATGTGACAGAACTTTTTTAAAATAGTATTAAATATAATTATATATTTAGACTTAAACTTAAGCTTGACATTAACATTATTGATTCATGTGTCTGGTGAACTTTTTTTAATATTTCTTTTGTTTTTATTATCCTCCTTTACTCAATTGATTTTGTCTTAGAAAAACAGAACACTTTTAAAGAGTACTATTAATTATATTATTTACTTTAATTAATGTAAAATATTTTCTTAGAAATATTTTTGAATAAACAACTTCTACTAATTTGCTACTTCCCTTTTAACAAAATGGAGTTGGTAATATGTTCATTAGGTTCTGAATTATAGGGTCATTTCTGAGGAGCAAAAACATGAAACAGCATCAAGTGACAAACCGACACCTTGAATTCATAAATAATTTCTTTGCTGTAAAAGGTAAGGGAATCATTAAAATCTGAACAACTTTAGTATTAATTCTTATTTATTATTTTGTCGTTAAATAGTAATTGTTTTTAAATTAACAAAATAAAATAATTAATGAGTAATATTGCATGCTGAATTACTACTATTTTTGAACTAAAAACTATCTTCAATCAAAAAAAAATTACTGGTCTTTTATCAACACTTATTTTCTACACGCTTTTTGCTTTTCTTTTTCTTCTTTTTGAGTTTTGACTGCACATTCAACGTTTCATTAATGTCTCCCCATTACATTAGAAGTTATAACAATTTGCGTAAGCTTGTCACATGGCAGGGTCAGAGGACCTAGCAAATGCTCATTTTATTTTATTTTGAGATTTTTCAAAACCTAAATGCACCTTATACACAATGTTAGTTAGTACTAAGTACTCTTTCTTTTTTTTTTTTTTTTTTCTATGCTAGTGGATGTTTATTAGTTCAGCTACTCTGTATTAAGTTAAGAAACAGGTTGCTAATATTTTTTTCCTAATGCATTGTTTAAAAATATAAATAAAAAAAAAGTCCATGTTGTTCATTGTTTATGATAATCAGTCCTCATCGTAATCTTTTTCGTTCCGTTGAAGGGAAAAATCCATATGCGAGTTTCTTAAACTCTTTCTATCTCATCCATTATCATTAAATTTTATACGAGAAAATGTTTTTGAATAAAAGAAGTGATTCTTTTTCTCCAATTTTACCTGACTTTTTCTAGTAAAAAAGGACCCTTTTTTTCGATAATTCCTGATTTTTCAATATGTGGCCAAATATCATTAGAGAAAGTACATGTTAAACTATGCTTATAAATAGCCAAAAAGGCAAAAGAGTGAGCCTTTATAGGTATAAAATAATAGAATGAGACATTGGAACTGTCATTTCGTTAATACTTAAGATGGATGCAAAATAGTAATACTTTTGGGCAGCTTAAACACCAGATGTTTCTTTGACTTTTTTATGCAAACAAAGAGACAATGTAACGGGACAGAGATTCATGGTTTCAGAATTTGAAAGGGTGAATGAATATTCAATAATTTAAAAATGTTATTGCCTTATTGGGTTTATTTAATTTGATTCCTCATAAAGTTAAGTTTCTCATGTTCCCTCCAATAATATCATTGATAATCGTAATTCGGTGTGAATCAAAACATGTTGATGTTATTCCCGTATAATATACCTAGCGTGTTTGGGGAGAACTGTCAATGGAATCAAGTGGTGGACATTATTTGGATAACGTTACTAACATCAGTAGCATGTATTGGAAGTTCTAGCTCTTGATTTGGATATATGAACCCATCTATTTGTCATCATATATAGCAAAACACGTTGTTTTATTCCCATCTTTCACTAATCCTTAAAAATAACATGTAAATAGAGGATATTAGTAAGATGAACATAAATATTTGTTTCAAATGATTGAAAATATGACATTATATTAATCAATTTAAATAAATATTTATTTACATACATAGTCCTTTTATTCTTTTCTTTTATTTTTTTAATATCATTTAATCAATTTATCAACAATGGACTCAAATAGGACACGAGGTTTGAGATAGTTGTATAAAAGGTACAAGATGAAATGAATAAATACATACTCTAATTTTGCTGATTTCTTAGCAATGCAGGATATTGAAAATAGACATAGCTCAATCCAATCAACTTGGAACATGCTTGACTCACAATGATGGAAGCTATTACTCATTTATTGATTGTGAAATTAGGCTTTATTATTATTCTTGAAGGTTAACCTTGCTACTTAATCCTAATATAATAAGTTAGGTATGTAATTTCTAATTCAATTTTTATCACATATTCATACAAAAATGAGTTGAGTATCACATCCTTTACCTTTTTAGCATCAAAGTGCGTAAAAAAACCTCAATATTCCACATCGATCCACTTGTTAAGATCCGATTCAAACTCAAACATGTATCATCATCAAAAGTGGTTGATTTTCCTATTCTTATAAATTTTATCCATCTTAATTATTTCCTGCCCTTTTCCTATATTTATTAAAATTCATATAAGAAATTCTAATTAACTTTTATACAAATTCGTCGCACTATTTAAGCTGAGTCTTCATCACGTTTACTTGTTGTGTTGATAATTGAAGATGTGACTTTATTCATAAATCATAACAGGTGGAACACAAACGTGTGAAAGATGTCGCCAACTGGCTAAGGTTACAAACAAGAAACTTACCGGAAGAAGCGTTACGTCGGCATATATGCTCACACTAAATCACACCTTCCCCAGACCAACAAAAATAAATGCAAAAACATGGCTAGGTCCAAAGCGTGTCTTATTGACCATTGATTATTTTATTTTTAATTGCTTTAAGAGATTGTTATTTTTGAAGTGAGATAAGATGCAGGGAAATGGTTGAATTTGGTTCATCCCTTGTTTGGTGTGAACTGAAAAATGGAAAGCAAAATGATTTAATTTGCATCTGTGTTCATCTTTCAAATATTTGATGCTTTCTATGGGACAAAAATGGGTGGGAGAAAAGAGTGTTTTTAGTACTACACCAAAATTTACGTAAAAAAAATTGAATTAGGAACATTGGTTTAAAGTAAGAATCTGAATTCTGCTCAGACTAAGGACTTGTCAGTAAGCCATGTGTCTAGTGTATATTAGCTGTAACTTTCTTTATGAAAATAATGATAATAATAAGTTAGGATAACGACGCTTTTATAGAATAATAAATTTGAAAATTAATTGTTAAATATAACATCATTAACGTAATTAATATATTAAAAACTAAAAAAATATATCTTCATGGGTGGACCAAACTTAATTCAGAGAATATTTTATTACCTTCTAATATCTTTTAAAATATAACTTGTTGAAAAGCAAATAAAAAAATGATATACTAATTTAAATGCTTATTGATTTTTAGAATTAATGGAATGTTAGGCTAAATCAATCCCCTCCTTTCTCTAAAAAGATAAAATAAAATAAGTTCTCATTATAAGAAAGTCTCTGATATTCACTGAAAGAGAAATTATGAATTAGTGAATATAAATAATAATTGAACAATGTAATTTTATGCATCTTTAATTAAAAAAAAAAAAAAAAAAAAACAAATCTGTCTCTATTCGTTAATTTTTGTATTAGAGAAAATGGTTAACATTTTCCTGTTAAAAAATTAATTTTATTGTTGGGTCAAAATAGAGGTGTAAATGTAAACAGAGGAAATTATCCCACTTAATTTAGTATTTTTCTTTAAAAAAAAATAAGACTCTCATCATACATTTAACGAAAAATAATTTTTCATAAATAAATTTATGTTTAACAAAAAAAACTACCTTGTACCAAAATTAATTCTAATCCTAATTATATTTTAACATGATCTTATTCAGGGAAAAAGCAGCCGCCATTAGTTAATTTTTACAGTTGCGAATAATAATAAAGTATGAACAACAGAAGCTGCACAATTATGCTAAATCTAGTGATGCCGTGTAGAGAACCTCATAATCACTTACAAGTATGCACAAAAGTAAGAATAGTGCAAGACATGACTCTACACATTACTTCTCTCCCATTTCCATGGCTTCTAAGGTTGGGCTACGATAAGTGTATGGGGTAAATGTATCACCATTTCTCCTTGGTTCTTGATTCATAACGCGATCCTCCATTGTCTGCACTACCGGTGATTCCTCATTAACGTTTCTATTACCTCGTGATTCTTCCATTGCCCGGAAATATGCGTATGGACCCCATCCTGAAAATAATCAAATTTTAAGGTTGCCCATCTCTCAAAGAAATACTTCAAATGTGCTACGATGTATATTTTTTCAGACAACATCGAGTGCTGATAAATATAGAAATAAAACAATTTCTTACTAGTAAAATTGGCCGAACACATAATTATTAATTAGAAATCCAGTGACACAGAGATATATGACCTATTATTTATATATATATATATATATATATATATATATATAAAAATAAGATAGCGCATTTAATATGTAAATTGTCATATGCTGTATACGGGTAGAGGCTTAGAAGAAATAAATAAAACCCAATAATCGATCAGTGATAATTTTGGAATAATTACAAATCAAAACTTTGGATGAATCAAGATATAAACAAAATTTGACATATGCAGCTTGGGTGATAATAGTCTAAGAAATAGAAGTGTTACCATCATGACTATAAGGCGCAGGGAAGAACTGCCTATAGCAAAAGGTTGCAACAACAAGTCCTGGAAGGAACATACAGAATAAGATGAGTTTCACTTTTATTTCAAGATTTATTTATTTTTGCAAAAACATGAGTTATAATATTTATTTATTAATTTATTTTGAAGTGAATAATTAAAAACAAACCGAGAATGCCTCCGGCAAAGACATCTTGCCAATGGTGCCAATAGTCATCCACTCGAGAGACTCCAACTAAGCAAGCAATAAGCAGAGGAAGAAACACAATGCATAATTTTGCCACATGCCCATTGCGATCAAAAGCTTTAATCTTCCCAGATAGATACAAAGACAGAAAACCTAGACCTGCAAACGACCCTGCACAACAAATTTTAATTTAGCTAATCTTGACCTTCTAATATGTTATTTCTGTAATCAAAATTCGATATTTATCTTGACAACCAGCACGGTTTTTTTCTTCTTTTTTTTTTAATTATCCGTAGCACAGTCTTTTAATATTAACTTTTATTGTTTGAATTATTAAAACATAGTTGTAATTTGAGTAAGAAGAAATACTAAAGTAAAACAAGGTATTGAACTTTTGTATATAAATTGCTGCTCACATGATGTATGACCGCTTGGGAAGCTCTTGTGTCCTTCTTTTATATCGCTATCCTTGCCATGACATACCACACCTCCCCAGTTATCATAATTCTGTAATGGTTAATAAAAAAGAAAACGATTAATAATGACCACTTTCTTCAGCATAGCAGTTACCCATTTGCATAAAATGACAGGGTAAGGATCGGAAATAGATTCAGTAACTTTGATTACTTTCGTTCATTCTTTTTTATTTTATCTTTTTTTTAAATATTTTTTTATTTAATTATTAAATAAATAATGTAAAACAATGTAAAGTCATCACAAAATCGTAATATAACACGGCCAGGTGCAGTTTTATAAAAGGAGAATAATTATATAAAGAATTATTATGGTATTGATTAGTGACTCAAAAGATAAAAAAAATGTGAAAAAGTATTAGTAATGTGTTTTTATTATGATTTCTTGGGCATCATTATTGTAATTTTTAATAACAAAATTATGTATTAGTTCCGTAACCAATTTTTTAAAGTATATTTGCCTTTAAGATTCTTTACTAAAAGTTAAATTCGTGTTTGTTCATCAGTCTATACAAATTTCAGAGCTACATTGACTGAAAATAACAAAGTCATTGTCTAACATTAAAACGAACACGCTTTTGCAATTGAACCCATAACCCCACACACAGTTCAACAACAAAAAAGAAAAAAAAAACAAACAAATACGCTTTTACCTTTAACAAACTCTGTTTCAATAAACTTACAAACAAACAAATATAAGGAATTAAGGACAGAGTCATAATAACAATGAATACTAGACTAGTAACTGAAAACAACACTTAGATCAACCGATATCTCTTAGAAGAACGTTAAGCAAGCAAGTTAAAAAAAAATTATCGGGAAAAAAAATATATTTCTGTTACTAATAAATATTTTTTCCATAAAACCATCGTGTTTGTAGATTCCAATTAACATCTTTTCCTAGCAAGACCCTATTTGTTTTTACCAAAACAACACATGCAGAGTTATGTATAGTGACATAAAAATGATAGGACTTGCGAACCTCTACGCCATCGGGGAAGCAACGCCAAAAGAAATCTGGCCGAGGCCGGCCAACTGCATTTTTTATTGCATCGGTCAATACCCCAGTGATCAGAACAGCAAATAGCAAACCTGCTACCACTCAAATTCATTAACACCGATTCACCAATTTCTCAACTAACAGATCATAATAACATACACATGCACATGGTCACATGGGTTTTAAATTTTTAAGCATTAACAAGCCTTGTATTTTATTTTTAATAAAATACAAAAATCAATCTTTGTGAAATAACTTTTTCAGATTTTAAATATTAACACTTTTTTTAATAAATTTAAAATAAATAATATTGAATATTGTCGTGGATTGAGTCTAACTCAACCATTAATAAGGTGAGGTTTGCCTTCACTTATCTACATCAATCAGGCTCTATTTCTAGGAGACCTTTACTCCAGATAACGAGTGGTTCAACCTCTTCATTAATTCTAGAAGTGGCTTAACATCTTCATTAATCTTAGAAGAAGCTCTGATATCATATTAAAATGTGGGTTATGGGCCTAACTTAACGCTACACAATCTGGACCTAACTTAACCCTAAACAATCGACTCATAGAGTGAGGTTGTCTCCATTTACATACATATACGTGGGACTTGACACCTCCGAGATTACAATATTATTGGATTTCCTGCTAATAACAATGAGCTGGATTCTTTTCCTTCATTCTCCTAATTGAACGAGTTATTTCAAAAATTAAATCAGAACAAAATTAACTATCTGATAGATGCCAAATGAAAAAAGGTATTTACCTAGAACACTGTGGTGCAAATCATAAACATCTCTCCTGCGCATATAAAAGAGAAGGAAAACGACCATTGGCAACAGAACCGCGTATAACTGATCATTAGAAGAAGAAAAAATTAATTACAATTATTTGCATCAAATAAAAATAATCGATTAATTAGCTCATAAGAACAAAGTAGGGGCCTCTGAATATTCCCTAAGGAAAAGAACACTTACAGGAACAGCCCACACTGGCACTGTGTTTTCTTTCATAGGATATTTAAGGTCTTCCATCATGTCCCTTCCCACAAAGCGGTAAAATGGGTGAATGACAAAAAGGACAACCTCAATCACCATGAGAAGCACCAAAATAATCCAATCACGAACGTGATTCCTTGCAAGTGCTGCTCCATGGGACTTAATAGTATGAGCCTCAGGATCAACTTGTCCCTTCCGTAACAAACAATCAACAATTTCAACATTTAACTAAATTCATAGAATCAATTCAGCACAAAATTGGCACTTCACATGCCTACTACACTAGTTGACAAGGTTGTACATAATGATTAATCACCACTTGCAAGCATTTCCAACCACATCACATGATTGGTTTTTTTTTTCAAACTTATCATATATCCCCAATAAGGAGAGTATAAATCTCGCTGGCATAAAATCATGGTGTTAAATAACGGTACACAATCATAATTACAAGTACAATATTAAGGTTTTTTGAAATTGTAATTCAGTTACAACTACAACATTTGAAATTGTCTATCAAGGTTTTTGAAGTCACAATAGTCCTTGCATAAAACTAATTTTCAGAAGTCATTTCCAAATGAATTTCTGAAACTAAATAATAATCTGAAAATGAGTAATGCTACAAAAAAACTTGCCAGACTTTTTGAAAAATTGAAATGCTACAGTACTGTGAGATGAAGAATTTAATAAAATTGACCAAAAAATGATGAAATAATCCTGGGTGTTATTTTCTGTGGACTTTCTATAGTATAGACAAAACTCTTTTGTTGATTGATGAAAAAATAAGATAAAATTAAACAGAGTGTTAAGACTGCACAATAGAAAAGAACAAGATAGAAAAACGGAGAGAGTATTAATAATAACCTGAAATGATGGCAAAAATCTTCCGAAAGAAAACAAACTCCGTGATGCCATGTATATAGAGAAACAGAGGATTCAGGAGAGCGCAGTCACTGAACTGTGATCATCATGCACAGAATAGAATGAAACGAAGCAAAAAGTGAACGGTAGAGAGAGTGAAAAAGTGTTATCTCAAACAGGAACTTGGAAAATTCATTATAAATCATTGAGTGGGGAAATATCAAGTTCCTCAATTTGTTGTTACCTTTTGAAAAGTCTCCTATTGTTAAAAAAGTGAAGGAAAAAGAAGATATTGAAGATTTTATTGAAAATTTTGAAATGTTATTTTCGGAGAAAGCTGTTGTGTACGTTTAGTGTAGAACAAAACAGAAACAAGTTTCGCTGCTTTGAGATGAAGATGTTTTGTCGCCGGTAGATGGAGCGGTTAATGTTTCATCCACTTCTATATATCCCAGGTAACTAACTCTTGTTTCTTTTTAAAAATAATAAATGAATTTAATTGAAAATCAGTCACACAATAATTTTTTATTTTATTTTTTACAATTTTATTCCATCATTCTTTTTATTTTGTTGGGATCAAATTTAGGAAGTTTATAAATAATTCATGAATCCATCACCATTTGTCAATAAGGTTATTAACTTTTGGTGTAAATTCATTCAATGTATTCTATTGGAACAGTCAGAATGAGATGGTGACACCGATTATTTGGTTATTGTTGATAAAATAATGTGGACATTAGTTGAAGTGTAATAGATTATAGCTGGATAAATTAAAGTAACCAATATTTCTACACTTGATAAAGAGATTTTAATTTTTTTCATCAAATTCTTGATTACATGGTAGATAAGACGTCCTAATCACCCCATTATCAAGACGTGTATGAGACCTTTGCAATATGGGACCGGAGTTGCATGTGCATTAATGTCAACTTTAAGAGTATATGGCAAAATTAAAATAATAGTATACTCAGTTCCATTTTATTTGACGCAGCTATGTCCCCCTCTTTGAATCAAATATATGTATGAACAAGAATAATTTAATTGAGGTTATGTTTGTCTAAAAAAATATCGTCTATCATTAGTTTGTCAAATTTAGTTTTAGTTTCTATATTTTCAAAATAATAATTTTGATCCTTGTATGAATAATGAGGTTAATTATTGTATATTGTTGGTGCAAGGATTTTTATATTTA
The DNA here is from genome assembly GCA_026586105.1 of Hylodesmum podocarpum. Classification (NCBI taxonomy): domain Eukaryota; kingdom Viridiplantae; phylum Streptophyta; class Magnoliopsida; order Fabales; family Fabaceae; genus Hylodesmum; species Hylodesmum podocarpum. The sequence goes on along the minus strand of JALJEV010000539.1, from coordinate 2,017,267 downwards.
TAATCAATTTAAAAATTATCTTAAATTGAATAAGTTGTTATAAAAAAAAATAACATACATAATGATTTATAATTGAAATATAATATAAGACTTTTTCAAAAGAGAAATATATAACATTAAAAAATGCAATAAATAAAATGAGCTTATACATGAATTATTCAATGATCAACAAGTTTGAAATGATAGGGTCGACGTCACAAAATGAAGACTTGGTGGTGTCCCTTCTTTGGCATCCACTTGTTTCAGATTGGCCTCAGCCAATAATTTTTAGGTCTTAAAAGGCTGATAATGGTTGTTTAGTGCTTTGCTTTATATGCATTATGTTTTAATTGCCAATAACTCCTTGCAGATATTGATGTTTAGTAGGTTAGTAAAATTAGTTTTAAATATGATAAAATTTAGTTATTCTATAAAAATTATTTCAATCTAGAATTATTTTTTTTTTTTAGTATGAAATTAAATTTATTTAAAATCAAGTATAATTTTTCAATCAATTTTTTAATATGGAACAAAATATACATTTAACCATTTTCAACTGGATAAAAGATTCATTTTCATCTGTAGAAAAGTTACACTAGTTAAAATATATAAAACTTAAAAAAAAAAACTATTGAAACTTTAATTTATGAGTCTAGCACTTATGTGATTAATTGATAATATTAGTGTGGATTTAAGAATTAAAGTAATACATGTGACTAAATTTAAAAACTTAAATAAAACACCTTGGAGATTTATTTGAAATTTTCTTATTTTCAAAGATTCATGTGAAACTCTATGATATTTTTGAAAGATTGAAAAGATAATTTTTTTTCTCAATTATCAACTTGTAAAAGTATTTTTATTATTCGTAAAAATTGAAAAAAAATTTAAACAACTTGTTTTTTAAAATAAAAATTATTCAATTACCTGAGTTACATCTATGTTTACAAACTTGGATGTGCTTTATATGTAATTAAATATAATATTTAACCAATGTTAACATGTAGAATTCTGTAGTCAACATTAAGTTAATGACCAAACGTAATTTAGTTATGTGATAACAAAGGTCTTGCCCCCAAAGTAAAAATCTTCCTGGAATGTAGTTCCAAAACTACGGGAAAATTTGAAGTATGATTTTAATTAAATTCTCAAAAATAATAAATTGGGTAGGAATCACAATTAACCCTTATGTTTTTCACGAAATTGTATAGCAAAAGATTTTATTAATGTGAACAAATTATTCTCGTATTAGTTTGTTTAATGACAAAGATTAAAAAATATTTTCATTGTTCATTATTTTACTTTTTATTGTTCATTATTTTATCTCCATGTCTTGTTTTTATTTTTGTTTATTTTTTTAAAAAAAATACAGTCTTCACCTTTATTTGTTGTTTTTTCAGCCAAAATTGTTTTTAAAAAATCTGAGAGTTTCGTTCACTGGTAAATTCTGTGATTGGGCTTTGTTGTAGATCTGAATATAGACTATGACATACATCCCAAAATAGTCATGGCTTAGTATATAACAGATTTTGTGGTTTGGGTTTGTATCATTTTTTTTTGTTTGGGCTTGAACATCGCCCAATCTGATTCTTATAAACGACATTTGCAGAATCGATTGGCAAAACTAAAAGCCGAAAAGACAAGCAAGACGAAAACAAAACAGGGCACAGAAACCAACTGTTATGTGAATTCAGTTTTCTTATTGTAATTTAAATAATAAATTTGATGATGGATTGTGACATATCTGATCCTGAGTTTCTGTTTGATAGCTTTTGTTCGTTTGGGTTGGTTTAGTTTTTATGAGTTTTTCTTTTCAAAAGTAGGCGTTTTCTAATTATTTTTTTTTTATAGAAACTTTACTTTTTTGGACCTTCTTTTATTAAAAAGAATACTCTTATTTTTAAAATTTGAGTGTCAAACTGCATAAAACAGATAAATGTAATAATTAACATGTTATGCTAGAAATATGTGATTTATTTAGAAACTAGTTAATGAATAATAATGATTGCATTAATTTGAAGCCATTTTTCTACATACAACTATTATTTGATTGAAATTTTAGTTTTAAAAATGGCTACTTTGCATTAATGTAAAATAAACACTAAATGTTATCCATCGTGAAATTAGAAAGATGAAAAGAAAAAGTATAAGAGTAAACTTTTATTTTCATATAATCTATATCAAGTGGATCAAAACACACTGTTACCAGCAGTTTGTCATGGACAAAGACATGTATGTCTAGCCAATGATTATATCAAAATCATAAAAGCATGTTTAGCAAAACCATAAGCTTAATTCATTGGGTTGCGAATTTCTTATTAAATTTTTTTTTTTTTACTAGAATTTATCTCTAGGTTGGGACAATCTATACTATTTGTGCATCTTACAAACATAGACACATACACAGAATCATAATCTCGTATTGATGCTTTCTAAGCCATGCCTTTTTACTACATTAGTCAAACAAGTTGCACTTAAAGAAGGTTCATCTCAATAACAGAGATTCTTTAGTTAATAAAGTGCTACCTCCAAGATATTGTTATGAAAATCACCTTTAATATTTTACTTGTTATCTTTTTACATATTATTTCATAATAAAACATAAAGAAGGATAACAAGCCAAAAACATGTATACCTATGGTGAATGTTTAATAAATATCATGTCTAACGAATTAAATAATGTAATTATACGCTGATCTAATAAAATATGACAAGTATTAAAATAATTATGTTAGTCAGTTAGTATATTAGGTATGTGATTAAAATAGAACATTATCCTATCTTATCTTAAGTATTAACTAGGCCCTCAATGTATTTAAATTAAAATATTAATTTAATATATTGAATATTTTAATATTTTAGATGTACATATTATTGAGGCTTAGTTGGCGACAACCTGGGGGTCATAAAAGTTATGGAAATGGGGGGTGACCTTAAGCTTCGATTGGGTGCTTGCTAAAGTGAAGCCCAAATTACCCTAAAACTTGATGGGTGTTCCTTAAAGAGGACACACTCCTTCATCTACTGATTCGGACACATTGCACTCTTCTCACCTTTCTGTTCCCAGTACACTCCCTATAACACCAATATTCAACCTTCAAACTGGTACAGGGTACACCACCTTTTTGGGGATTATGTTGTTTTTAAAAAATTGGAATTATAAAGATAGTTATATATCGTTATTTTAATCATTGAAAATATGATGGATAATTTATTTTTTTTGTTATTAAATGTTATTTATTTATTATATTTTAATCTTTAATCTAAAGATAAAAATAAGAACAAATAATTAAATTTAGAATTATAATGATAATAAATATATTTTAAAAAATATTTAAATATTTTTCAGAAATTATTTTACTTGAAATCCTCACATTTGTAATTATCAAAATCATGTTTAATATAATCTCATTCAAGTATATAATAAGAAAACAAGTAAATAATTATCGATAAATTTTTTAGGTTGGTGAGGCTATCAATTATAGCCATAGTTAAGAAATTAAAAAAAAGTGTTAGATCAAGGAAGATTAACACCTCAAGATTTTGATAATTATAAGACAAACGATATCAAGTTGTCAAGACTTGCTCAGACGAAACCAGCACAGACGGAACAAGGCCCTTCAAAGTTTGAAGTGTTGCGTCTGTCCAAGAGCCAAGCCATCAGACGATACTGGTACAGACGAAAGAAGGCTAGTCAAGTTGAAGACCTTCGTCTGTCCAAGAGTGAAGCTTAAGACGAAAGGATGAGACGAAACAAAGAAGTTTAAAGATTCATATCGTCTATCCAAAAGTGAAGTCAAGTTGAAGTCTCGCGCCAAGATTTAAAATCTAAAGGAGTCATCATAAGAAGAATCCAAGATCAGTACGGGGATTTGCGCTTTCACATCCAAAGTCAAAAAGGTCTCTACCTTTATGTCACATCTCTGTACAAGTCAGTAAAAGGTACTGCGCACGCAATCCAGTCCTAGATATCCGCTGCAACTCTCATCTATCAATCAAGGACACTGACAACCTTTTTGGAAAGTTCTCAAGAAGATCTCTAACGACTCTCAACGGCATTCAAATGAGTCTAACGGCTATTTGAAGAAGATGCCTATAAAAGGACTTCACTGCATCAAGAATCAGTTGGCGAATACGCTTATCTCCTTCTATCTCTTAAGGATTCGCTCAAATATGTGATTGTGCTATATTTTAAACACCTCTTTGCGTAGAGGAAAACTTTGTTTTTCAAAACATATCTCAAAGTCCACTTGTGTGGCATCTTAGCCTGAGGAGGCTGTGTTCCAAAGAATACCTTTGTATTAGCCTGTGGAGGCTGGGTTCAAAGAATACCTTGTTAGTTTAGCCTGTGGAGGCTGGGTTCAAAGAATACCTTGTTGGTTTAGCCTGAGAAGGCTGAGAGCAAAGAATATCTTGTAATAGCCAGAAGTGGCTGGGTTCAAACAATACTTGTAACCTTTTCACGGTTTGTAGTGAAAACTCAGTGGTTGCTGAGTAACTGGACGTAGTCTTGAATAGACGAACCAGTATAAAAGTAACTGTGTTTATTTTTGTTTCGTCTGATCAATTAACAGGGGATAATCACACTGTAACGTCTGTTCATTAAAATCAATCTTTCAACATAAATATTATTTCGTCTAAACAGTTTTGTAACCCACAGACGAAAGGGATAAAATTTTTAATTAACACAATTCAACCCCCCTTCTTGTGTTTATCTTTTACAAAAAGTATTTAATATATAAATTATAAGTGTTAAGCAACATTATTTTATATATCCTAATAAAAAAAAATTAGCCAGCTTTAAAACACTGATTAATATTTAAATTAATTCTACTAAGTAAGAGGATATTGTAACAAATAATAAAAAAGAACAGTCTTTGAACACAATTCAACTAATTTAAATGATGCTATATACTAATTCACCGAAAAAGTAGCAGTGATTCATTCCCTGTTGCAAGCATCCCCTCAAGTTAATGAAGTGCTTCTTGGATTTGCCACCTACACAGTAACACAACACAGAGAACAATGTTAGATTTATTTTTATTTTTTTTTACTATTATTATTAATAGCTCATATGATAGATTAGGCACTTTGTTAAGCCTAAAAATTAGTAAACTAGTTAGTCATAATGGACCCATTGAAATATTTGAGACCCACCTCCTTGTTCATAGAAATTCCATGCCAAATTGAGAGATAGTGGAGCCATTTCATCCTCCTTTTATGAAAAGACCATTAATAGGGCGAATATTCAATTTTAGTAGGCTTTAGTAGCCTCAACACATAACATTCCGAATTCAACCCATTTCTTTCTCTGTTACGGCTATAATATAAGATCATTATTATGATTCAAATCTTGACAACACCCCTTCAATGATGGTAAAACCATACTTTCTTCTTCTACATTTTGTCCACAATATTATATTTTATACTTCAGCATTCATTGTGTCATCAAGTATGGACAAAATTTTCCAACTAGTTTTTGTCTTTAAGCCTGACTATGTTTTTTTACCCTCCCTAGAGATGTTGATTATTTTTGAGTATTCAACTTAAAATTAGTACCGTTGATTAATTAGTTTCTAATATTATAATTTTTTTTTAACTACAACAGTTATTAACTAATCCTCAAAATTAGGAATAGAACAATTTTAATTCGTAAGTTTTAATAATTTCTCAATCAATGTGGCTTTTCATGCACATGGTGGGATTAATTGGATAAATATACACTGCTATGAAATTGATTTTTACTCAATTCATGGATCGAGTTTATTTATTTATGCATGCAATATTTATGAAAGATTAATTGACTGAAGGTGTTAGCTAATTTCAAGGATGGAATTATTGTTTTTCTGTAATACGAGTAATGGATTGATAATTTCCATAAGTTGTATATGTTACTGATGTTTTACTTATTTACTTATCAGTTTTCTTAAAAGGTATGCATTTCCTTCTCAACACAGCATATTTTATGTTTAATAGTCACGTTTAATCAAATGACACAAATATGGATGATATAGTAATATTTAACTATCAGTTGATTACACGTAAATATAAATCTTAACAATTGAATTTAAATAAGATCTTCATTTGCAAGTAAATATGAATAACTAATTTTGATATGATTACCAAACAATCAAATACAATTAATAACATAACTTTGGGAATTTGGATAAGTGTAGATACTTATAACCAAGGCAATTAATAACATAACTTTGGGAATTTGGATAAGTGTAGATACTTATAAGCAAGGCATTTATTCAATTCAATGTAGAGTCAATTGAATTAAAAAAAAAAACAATTTGATCAAATAAATAGTACAATACTGTCCTTTTAATTATTTCAAATGAATCCTGTGTATTTTATTTTTCTAAAAAGAAAATGTTGCTGCGTTTGCCGGGAGTCGAACCCGGGTCTATTGCTTGGAAGGCAATTATCCTAACCGTTGGACTACAAACGCTGTTGATGGTATACCTGTAGCTTAAAACATATAATTCTTTTATTATAAACTCACTTACCCATGTCATATCCTTATTACATAGTGAAAATACTTTATAAAATAGATTGATGAACGTTTGTTCTGTTTTTCAAAGGGACATTTAATATCCATCAAGCATATAAAAAATCAAAATTCCCATTTACTTTGGAAGATCACATATGAGCCTAGACATTTCTTTATATACAAAGTAGATATTAATAATATTATCATTTAATAATAATAAAATAATAGTAAGAGATGATTTATAAAAAATAAAAATTTTTACAACTAAATTATGTTTTAAGCATTTGTGTAATTAAATTTTTTTATTACAATGACAATTAGTTATTATATCAAATTTTTAAAAGTATGAAAAGTATATTATCAACTTATATATAAAGAAATATACATTATTTAAATAAGAACTAAACAATATTCAAACATCAATTACATTAATTTGTTTTCACGTGCTATACTATATCAAGTATATGACTTAGATGAATATAATGCTGAAAAAACCTAAAAAAATTATTATTTTGCAAGCTAAGGTCACAAACACTACTTTCATATGAAGCTAATACTTGAAATCAATGTATTTAAATGCAGCACGTGACAATATACCATTATAATCATTTGAAAAGAGAAATGTTGTAATAATTGATTCAAAACTAATTTTGGAAAATGGCACGAGCAAATGACAGAGGGAGAGAGAAGAAAATCTTTTTTTTTTTTGAAAAAAAAAACAGTTATTTTTAAAACTTGTTTTTTTTTTCTTATGAGATCTAAGACGTTTATTTTTTTGTATGAGAACTTTAAAAAAAAATGTTTTGACTTAGTTATTATTTTAGAAAGTTTAAAAATAAATGAAAGCACTACCACCTCATCGAATAATCTCATACGCTTGACGTTCATCTATTAAAGTACCGTAATTTTTTATTTAAAAATAAAATATAATTTATTTATTAATTTATAAGTTTTTCAAGACAACAGTCATTAGCGAAATTATTTTTTGATCCAGTTAGAGGACAAACATGATCATGAGAAAATAAAAATATTTAACTTTTACCTTTAATTTTTTTATTTCTCATAATTTATATATTTCCTAATTTTTCTCATTTCTTTTAAAATATTTAATATCAAATTAAATTAAATAAATTAAAATTTTCAAATAAAATTAACAATAAATATATTTTTTATTTTTTCATACATATTTTTTAAGGAAAAACTACTTATTTTATATCTTACAAACAAAATTAAATTTCATAATATTTTTAATGCATTTTATCATTTTTACATATTTCTTGATATTTCTATTTTAACTATTATTGTCATTATTAATTTCATTAAAAATAAAGAAATATTTTAACAAATTTTATAAAGAAAAAACAAATCTCTCGTAATAGTTTCATCCCATCCCAATCTACAGTAATTGTTTTCAATACAAATATGAAGGTAATGTTAAAAAAAAAAAAGAAAAAAACTTCTTACCTAACATTCCTATAAAATATGAAAGTATGAATATAGTCTTTGAAAAATATAAAAAATAATATCTATTTAATTAGTTTATTTATATTTTTGCGTAGAAAATTCGTCGATGTGTGTTCCCTTACGTCGCAGTTCTGAGTTGTCACTTTACAGCGTACACCTTACGGGCGCGTGGAGCTACTTATTGCTTTCAATTGTAACGCCGTAACCGTGTTTGTTTGGGTATCGTATTGTATCCGTTTAAATTTAAAACAGCATTACGTGGGTTCCGTTACGGCAGCTTGATATTTTGCATGTTTAGTCACCGTTTGCGGCTATGTACTAAATTTGCTTAATCATGGTTAGTCATTAACGTCTACGCTTCCAAAACCTAAGCGCGTGCGTGCGATTGAGGAACTACCTACTCAAACCCATAAACGGTAACTATTTATACTTATACAACTTCACCATTTTTAGAGTTACTAGTAGGTTATGCTTATTAACAAATATACTAATCCTATGTGACCCTGGATAGGTTTTATTATTTGATATCCTTCAATGCAATTTTTTTTAAAAATTTAATGGGTTTTATTTAAATTTAAACATTTTTATTCTATTTTATTTCATTTCGTTCTTTTCTGTTATATGAATGAATTAAAAGAAAAATTATATTTAAATATTTAAGAAATACTTACCTAAATTGATAATTAATATAATGAATGATATAGTATGATAAAAAAATAGAGAAATAAAAATATTAGTAAGGTGATTGTATTTTAAGGATAGGATATCAAGAAGTTAAGGCTGCTATCATTAATTGTTGTTTGGTTGAATTGTTATTAAGAGTTATAACAAAGTTGAACTATTAGAAATCTGAACTTGGCCGAGCCAGCTCAACCTAGATCATTCCTAGCATGTGTAAGGCAAACTATTTTCAAAATTTATTATTAAATATTACCTCTATTCTTTTTATCTGTATTTTAAAATTATTTTGTAGAAATGTAAAGGTTTTACTGATTATAATAAAAAAATTTTATTTTTATTTAAACCTTGTTATTTAAATTTTACAATAAATTATATGTTTAAATTAATTAAATATAAATAAAAAGTAAGAGCATAGTTATTTTTTTAAAATAAAAAATGTGATCTTAAACTTTACTGACACAGATAAATACGAACAAAAGAAATGCTACAATTAAAAAAGAAGTAAATATATTTTTATCTTAAAATCTAAAAATATTTCATGCTTAAACATTACAAGATGTTCTATTCAGACAAGAACTACGCATTCAATTCACATTATGGGTAAATTTTTGGAGCTAGGAGCACTCACAATGTATGAACAAACCTAATTTTATGTCATGGCCTTGGGAATATCTGTGAGAGGAATAAAAGTTAAAACATTCTTAATATTTTTTTTGTTACATACGAGGATTCATATTTATACAATAAAGTAAATTGTTTTTATAAAGTAATAATTAATACTATTTTAAACTTTTGAAACAGTTAATAAATAAAAATGTTAATAAATGAAATAATAGATAAAATACAGAAAAAAAATAATGACCCAGCAAATTTAACATAGACATAATAATAAAAATTTATAAGAGTTTCTATTTTGAAACATGATTTTAGTACATTATTAAAAGAATTGATGATTAATTAATTACATGGGTGTGGACAAAAAAGTCCATAAGTTAAATAAAGAGAGGGTAAGTTACTTTATTTGCATGGATGAGTGAGTGGAGTGCACCCACCCAACTTGAACCAATGAGTAAACAAATTAGCTGTCAAACTCCTGCCACGTCATCATTTTTCCCAATCTCCTTTCTCACATTATTCGCTTTTCCCAAGAACTAACGCGCAAACAAAATAGTTTTAATTTAATTAATAAATAAATCAGTCTAATTACAATTAAAATTGAAATATTATCAATTAAACAAAACTGAAACTGAGTTAAGTGATTAAGTAACTGCTATAAGAGCGTTTCCAAGAGCGCGTTGCTCCCTCCCTTTTTTTCTTTTTCTCTTTCTTTCTCTCTCTGTATTATCGGCGCAGCCACCGCGATGGAGGCGCAACCGCCAACCCCGCCGACCGTCACGGCGCCGGCGCACCTGAACTACCCTGACTCGGTGGAATCATCGCCGCGCTCCCGCAACACCGATTCCTGGGACGAGCCGTTCGCGCCGGCGTCGTCGAAACTCCGTCTGATGTGCAGCTACGGCGGTCACATCGTGCCGCGGCCACACGACAAGTCTCTCTGCTACGTTGGCGGCGACACGCGCATCATCGTGTCGGAACGCGCCACCACACTCGCGGACTTGTCCACGCGCCTCTCGAAAACCTTCCTCAACGGAAGACCTTTCACGCTTAAGTATCAGCTACCGAACGAAGACCTCGATTCTCTCATCTCTGTCACGACCGACGAAGACCTCGAGAACATGATCGACGAGTACGACCGCACCTCCGCCGCTAGCTCGGCCGTCAAACCCTCCCGCATCAGACTGTTTCTGTTTCCGACGAAACCGGATTCTACTCACTCTATTCCTACGCAAATCCTTGACACGTCGGTGAAATCTGACGATTGGTTTTTAAACGCTTTAAACGGCGCCGGATTGCTGAACCGTGGTTTCTCTGACTCTGCTTCGGTTAATTGCCTTCTTGGACTCGATGATGAAGTTGCCGGAAATGCCCTTGAAGCGGTTCCTAAGGATGTCACTGAGAGTGTTGGTGGTGGCGCTTCTCAAGGTGGATCTTTTGGAAATGGGAAAAATTTGAATTTGAATTTAAAGCAGGATGTGCACTCTGTTCCTGATTCTCCTATGCTTGAAACGACGTCGTCGTTTGGGAGCACTTCCTCGTCGCCGTCGCTTGCGAATTTGCCTCCGATTAGGGTTCATGTTGTGGAGGATCAGAAGGTTATGGGGATTGAGGAGCAGTTTGCGCAGATGGGGGTTGGTGTAGGGCAGAAACAGCAACAGCATGATGAGGGTTTTGTTATGCTGTCTTCTCCTCCGCCTCCGCCGGTGCCGGCGTCCCTCGCCGCTGTGGGTGTGCCGATTGGTCCGCCGACGATGGTTGCTGGAGAGTATCATAATAGGGTTGTTTCTGATGATGAGAGATCCGATCATGGGGTTCCTGTTGGATATAGAAAACCTCTACCTCCTCAACCACAGGTTCAGACACAGACTCAAACACAGTCTCAGACACAATCACAAACACTTGCTCCTCAGTTTCAACAGAAGTCAACTGCTGCTGGTGGTGGCGGCGTTGCTGATTTGCCTTCTCCCGATTCAGTTTCAAGGTATTCTTAATTTCAATTATCTGGTTTTGTCTTTTAAGTGTGTATTTGGTTTTGCATGTGAATTGTTTTGATTCTAAATGTTACAATTTTGGTTGTTGATTTCATTTGTATCGTGTTATTATTGGGTCTGGTTTTGTTGTGAGTGTGAAGGGTGATTAGGGATTTGGTTTTTTGAGATTGTTTCAATTGGCAGTGTTTGAATTGAGTTTTTGGTGATTGTTTTGATAACGCAGTGATAGCAGTCTCGCGAATGCAATTTCCCGACAGAAACCTGCTGTTTATCAAGAACAGGTTCAGATTCAATCTGGGACTACAAGGGCTCCTAGTCCAAAACTCAATGCATCTGATCCTCGGATTCAGTTGCAGCAACATGCACCGGACCCTGGATATTTGTTGCAACAGCAATTTGAACAGCAGCACCAGCAGCAGATTTCGCAACAGCAATTTGAACAGCAGCACCACCAGCAGATTACACAACAGCAATTCGAACAGCAGCACCAGCAGCAGATTACACAACAGCAATTCGAACAGCAGCACCAGCAGCAGCAGATTCCACAACAACAGCAACAGTTTATACATGGAACACACTTCATTCACCATAACCCTGCAATTCCTGCTTATTACCCTGTATATCCTTCCCAGCAACACCCCCAGCATCCACAGGTTTACTATGTGGCGAGACAGCCACAAGCTTACAACCTGCCTGTGCAGCAGGCTAATTTGGGTGAGTCCGCAGGGAACATTGCTTCTAGCCGGCAACAAACTCCGCCAAATCCCACCACATTGGTTCCACAATCTGCTGCTTACAATCCCGTTAGAAATGCTCCCATGCCTAAAACTGAAATGAGTGCTTATAGAGCTGCAACTGCAGGCACCCCTCAATTAGTTCAAGTTCCTACAAGCCAGCATCAGCAACAGTATGTCACTTACTCACAGATTCACCATCCATCTCAGTCAATGGCTCCCAATTCTGCTGCTCCTACCAATTATGCTTTTGATTATGCGGATCCTGCACATGCTCAAATATATTACTCTCAACCTCTGGCACCCACAATGCCCTCACAGTACCAGACTATGACAGGTGCTGCTGTGATGATGCCAGATGGTTCGGCTCAGCATCCTTCAGAAAGCGTGAAGCAGCAGATAAGAACCTCACAGCCATTATAAACCGGTCCTTAAAAAAAAAAAAAAAAAGAAACAATTTTGAAAAATATTGGGTTTGATTTCCCTTTAAGTTTTATATGCAGTTACTTTCGTCATGTTTGGTAAACTGTTTGTGGTCTGTATCTGGATAGAAAAATAAGAAACTGCGATCATCATGTACTTCCTTCTTGTATGTTATAATTTATATAGGAAATTAAATTGGTCCAAGGTTATACTGTAAAAGGTCAAGTCTGAAACATTGTATTGTGAAGTTCATATATCAATTCCTGAAATGATTGTCATATAAATTAGCAGTTATTGTTTTTCCTTCGCTAGTCTTGTGATTCATGGTTCATGATAAACTATTCATTCCTGTAAGCAAGTGCAATGCATGTGGCCATCTGAAGTTTTGAACTAGCAGTTTGTGCTTGGTCCCTTATGTGACCACAGCCATGCATGAAGGACCACAAGTTTGGACTTGTTTGTGTAGTCATAAATCATATATATCAGTCTGGCCGCATTTTCAATGCTCTTCGTTTTATATATTGTAAAATTGTGTTTTGGCTGATTGACTTCAGGTTTTTCTGCGCATGACCGAACAAAAATGTCCTGGCTGTGTTTTAGTTTGAATTTGATTCTCCTTGATGAAAACTACATGAATTATCATCAACATGCCACATTTTAAATGCATAAACAAAAAAATAAAGAGAAGAAAATACTGTCCCTTTTGCTTCTCGATAATCAAGTGGATTCTATACGATCATTTCAAGCTGCATAGTATGACTTTATAGTTCATACAGAAACTGGCTAGTCTATAAAAGTTGATCACACATGAAAACATTTTGTACTTATCCTGCTTTGGTCTAATAGCATACTTTCCACGCTAGGCATGAATACTGTCACGGAACCAAGTCTCTTAATTAACTTGAAGATCTGAATTTATACGCTATGCTTAGTATGCTTACGAGAGCTACTATGTCAAAGGTTGGCATTTGCGGAAATTAGACCGATTTCTTGAGCAAGACACATATGTACACACTGTTAATTAAGCAAAAGTATTTGATTGATGTGAAATCTTAACGTATAGCGAATTTCAAGATTAATATAAACCTTGCACAACAGAGTGCACGTTACATATGCTGGTTTTGCTGAATTTCATGTGACCAGTGGCAAGGTACATAAGATTCTATGTTATATTGTATTAAAGTATGCATTTAGTACTAGTTAGTGGTTAAATATAAGAATACTTTAACTGTACGAGGTTTAAAAGTTACGATAACGCGTGACCCAGATTGAGTTGGTTAAGTGCTTGGGAATACAATTTTCTTATCCTAGAACCAAATAGAAATAATAAAAGATTCAAAACAAACAAAAATACAATTATATCCCAATATTATTAACTACACGTTTGCACGATTAAGCCACAGGCTATACTCAATCGTCGTCATGCGTAGCTTAAAATTAAATGTTAGGACTAGTGGTTGATGCTGACTCTGCTTCAAACAACTTATTGCGTATTTGTGATGTATTATTAACATTATCATCTACATTAATGATGATTCTAGCAATTGTCAAATGACTCATGGTCCCTACATCTTGAAAGTCAACGTAGGTCAGGGTCCCTCACCATCCCCTAAGTTGGTTTTTGCTTAGAAGAATGCAACCGATTCAATGCACATAATTGGTGCATTATTGCCGACCAAGGTCTGAGTGAACCTTAGTCCAAAGTGGGAAACTGGGCCGGTAATGGAAACCTATGTAGCTGTGCATGCAAGAGTAATGTGACTGTGTATGTACACCCCAATGAAATTAATGCTATAATTCATTGCATATTTCCTTACTTCCAAGAGCTGAATTCCATAATGATAGAAAGAGAATCAATGAACCATTTGCACAAAATCTGATTCTCTCTGCCTTCGAAGATTGGTGGAGTGTCAAAGACACTAAGTAAAAAGGTGCTCATTAAGGACCCCACTTTGATGATCATAAAGTCCCTAGCTACTGTGTTTATTTCTCTTTAAATTTCTATCACCAGAAACATTTGGCTTCTAGGGGCTCCACAATTTTAAACTAAAGAAGCTATAATAGATTAGAGTCGTCTTAAAAGAGTGAACAATACTTCTGTCACAATGAACATACCACGTTTACATATATTCTTACTGGAATATTCGAAACTTTTGCCTTTGTTTATAAGTGGGAAAGGATGAATAGAGCATTTTTTAATTCATAAGAACCGTGTAATACTAGATGAGAGAATAAAGATTCCATCTCTAGAAATCTTTTCTTCTTTTTAGTATAATATATTTTTCTTCCATTCATAAAGGAACAATATCAGATATAAACTTCCTATATTTCCCCAAACTTTATCACAATCAATCGAATAACACATAATTTAGGCTTGAATCCACAACCGACTCAATGAACAACTTTTAATCGATGCAGGTTGGCAAGCATATGCTCCGTTTTGCCTATTTATACATAAAAGGAACATTTTCAGCCTAATGTTCACTTAAATCACTTTCAAGCTTTTGATTACAAACTTTTCTCCTTAGTAGATCACCACGATGGCAACGTTAATTTCACGAGATAGTGACAAGTGATCAACTGATGACAGTTATTACAGAAAATTTTGGAGGGTATGATTGCATCACATGGTCATGATGATATATGTATTGTTACCACGGACTCAATGATTTTGAATGAAGATACTATCTCTCACTTTACATAAAAAAATGATAAAAATAATGAATGCAAATTAAAGATGAGCAAACTTGGGAGAAAACCTATCATCGTAATACTATTAAAAAAATTTGGAATTTGGTGGAGGCATGTGTCCCCATATCATAAAATAAAATTAAAAAATCTATCATCATAATTACATATAGATGCTCCTTGAGAACAATGAAGGGCATGGGGATGAGACCTCAACGACAGTGGGCGAAAATGGTGACCGATGAAAAAGGGATTTTTGCGTTAATGTAAATAAATTAAGAGCAATTTTTTTTAAACAAATCAATACAAAGGAGTTTCCCTATGGATGGAGCTTTGCACCAGAAACAATAATGGGCATTCAATGGAAAAGGGAAAAGAGACCAAAAACTAACAATAAACAATATTTTTCAATAACATGACACCGAATAATTATGTTACAAAATTTGACATAACCAACTTAATTTTTTTTATATTAGAATACCCTCTAAGAAACTCTGATTATTTAGCCAAAAAGACATTCCTAACAACAACAATGATAATAATAATAATTAATATTTCTGGGCAAGAACAATGCAAGCAGGGACAAATTTTCTTAGCTATAGCTATAAGGATCAAAAATCATTTTACACTTGAGGCAATAATCTAATTACTCAACAGTTACATCAAACACTCTTACACAATTATCAGCTCCACAAGAAGCAAGTTGCATACTCGTGTGATCATCATCCTCATTTTTCTTCCATGCTAAACGGTTTACACTAGAGGCATGGCATATAAAAGGATCTATACGCACGGCAAGAGTAGCAGCCAAACCTGGTGCTGCTATGCTCCCATCATCTGTTCTGTTATAAGACAAATTCCACAATTCTATTTGGCCATTTTCCAATCCAACAGCTAGAAGTCCATTATTTCTCTGATGATTGTGACTGAACCAAGATAAAGCTGTCACACTACTCATAAATTGAGGTAGAGTCATAAGTTGCCTGACAGACGAGTCGCTCTCCACGGCCCAGATTTTCACAGTCTTATCCCGTGAACCTGTTGCGAATTCATGACCATGTGGATTCCAAGAACAGGACCAGATAATTCGCTTGTGCCCCTCCTGCCTTGTAAGAAGACTATAACTAATTTCGCCGGTGCCTATCAACCACAATATGAATGATTAGGATATACGTTGAGCTGCAATGACTAATATAAACAATGATGATTGCTCTACCTGTTCTTGTGACTGAAAAAACTGAGAACTGGCGATCCCTTGAAACAGTCAAAAGAAAGTTGTCATCATGTGAGAACTCCATCTGTGTCACAGTTAAGCTGTGGGATTGTAGACGGCCAACTGCTTTCCATGAACCCACCTGCCAAAGCCATACCTCTGCAACTGCTGCAGATTGAGCCTGCAATGCATAACAATATCAGTGATAAAGCAGAAAAGTGAACAACATAAAAGACTAACAGAACAACCTAAACCAGCTTGGTTGAAGTCAAATCATATCCAGAATAGGGAAAAAATGTATTGAATGAAGATTGACACAATAAGCAGCGTCTATCCCTTAAGTTATGAGCTATCAAGCAATAAAGATTTGCCTATAAGTAGGCACTAGATCTTCTGTTTAATAACAATACTACAGGTGTGTAGGCACCTTCTGTCTAATAACAATACTACAGGTGCACAGCCAGACTAATACTACATACCTTACATGAAGAAGCAACAAGCTCACCCTTATGATCACAGCATAAAGAAAATACTTCATTTCCATGACCATAGAGTTTGTGAGATTCAGGCCAAAGTGTATGCCAAGCCAGTTGATCTTCAATTGGAGGTTCAGTGAACACAGTTGGAACGGCATCAGGAATAGTTTCAAGGGTGTCAAGACCATCAATTCCATTTCTTTCGGGGGCCTCGCGTACAGCTGCAATGTAGAATTACCCACAAAATTATAAATTTTAAAAGGCAATCACGCCAGTAAACAACTATAACTGTTTGTAAAGTTAAATTTTAACATAGGAGAATGAGACAAGGGTTTTTAGTTTACTAGTTTTCCATTCCATGATATCAGTCAATTCTTGGGTGACCATATCCTCAGTATGAGACAGATGAGCAAGTACATAGACAATATGTCCCAACTCCTAAAACATATATCCACGGGATGATAATAACATTAATTCACATTAAGTATGCCAATTGAAATTCCCAAGCAACTCTCAGTCTGATTATCTTGATTAGCAGGTTCAGTGAAAATGTCCCTTTATTTCTAACCTGTGAGAAATCAGGGAGTTTACTCTAGACAATTTACCAGTGTGTTAATTCAGGCAAGAAATCAATGAAAAGAAGATCTAAAACTCACATTTATAAGTTGAAAGCCCTCCTCCTAAAGGCCAGGGAGTGTGAATGACTATATAATGTAGGATATAAGTTCACATCAATGCCACAAAAAGAGGTCTAGAAAAGCAGTTTTCAAGAGCTTATGTATTATGCAGATCAAACAGAAACAGATGACTTAATTAAGCTATTATCAAATTTCTATACACGCTGTTCATTGAACAAGTAAAAACTAGGATTGGATACATCAAAATATGTCAACTATGGCATTCGTTCTTAGAATTGATCCATAAAATGTTAGGATTTTAGTAGCCACACCTAGGTTAGCATTGAAATATTAAAAAAGTTAACCAGTTGGAAAATTTACCCGATTATCCAAACAAATAAATCAACATCAAATTATGGAATAACTTAGAATGGGTGCAAATTTTGCCCGACTGACAAGACTAAAACCAAACTGATTACAATAAAAAAGGATGTAACTAATTGCACCCTCCCTTAAGCCTCAACCAGTGGCTCTAGTATTCAAGTAATTATAACTAGATGTCATTGCTATAGAAGTTAACACCAGTAGATATCCATGAGAAACAGCACCAACATTTGACAACATGATCTCAAAATCTGCCTGTTAAGCATCACGCAAACATCAATTTCAACTTTCAACAAAATAACTCACCTTGAACATAAATAGGTTTCTGTGATAGTCCAAGAGCTGACATATTTGCACCCAAAATTTGAACATCTCCCAAGACATCATCAGAAGAACAATACATCTGCAAAGTGGCATTATTTAATGTCTTCAAAAAAGATAATGGGGCTTCAAACACTCTGGAAACTTTTTCGTCCGCTCCACAGACAAAACGATGATTTCCCTTACTGTGAATAACTGCCATACAATTTATATCATGGCCATGAATTTGAGGACGAGCTATTTCATGCCAAAATTCTCCATCTTGGAGAGAAGCCTCAACTTTCCATGGAGCATAAATTCGAGTTGTCTGCAATTTTTCAAATAATAGCTTTCAGAGCCAATATAAATTCAAGAAAAATTTTCAGTGTTATTATTAGAAGCACCAACTGCAGAAACCAAAACAATAACACAAGCAACTTGAATTTCAGTATTTTTATCAGCACAAAATTCACATAGCCATATTCATACACAGTTGCACCATTACACTAATTAGACAATGGAGTGCAAGCCACTCTTAAATTTAAAAATGAAAGTTCATTTGAAATCATAGGAGATAATTTAATAGACATGATTGATCAATAGTATATATGACAAAAAGTGTTTTAAATACCTGGTCATGACTGACAGATATAATATAATGACCAGATCTACCCCATGCAATATCAGTCACTGATGCAAAATGACCAGAAGGAACCTTTTGTGGCAGCCAATTATTGTTACCAACATTTTTCCAAAGATGGAAAGATCCACCATATCCGTGTGCTAAAATTGAATCTCCATTTGGGCTCCAATGGCCACCATAGAAGCCCAGAGCACAGTGGCTTAGTTCCCCAACAGTGACCACATTCATCCAGACACCAGATGTCTTTTCAGGTTGCCAGATCATCATAGTTTTGTCCATAGATGCAGATAAGATACTTTGTGGTTGATAATATGCATCCCCCTCCAGGGATACCAAAGGGGGTTGCCACATTACTGAATATACCCAATCCTCATGTCCAATTAAAAGAGATTCCAAGGATATCTGAAATGAAGATGAACCAGCCACAAGTACAGGACCTTCTATATAGGATGATAAGCTTATTTCTTCTTTCCTATAAATGCCATGTCCATTGGACATAGAGCTGCGTAATGCCATCTTCCAAATTCGTATGCCTTTATCCTGAGACGAACTCACCAGAAAAATATTGTTTTCTTCCCCATTGATGCTTATAGGTAATGAGAAGTCCAAACTCCGGATCCAATCTGTATGCCCTTTTAGCTCACATGCACGCACAAGCTGAGTTCACACGCAAATGAATAGCAAAATAACTTAAACACAAGCTAATATATAATACTATAACAAACCAAAAATTCATGTCAAGAATCTACAACTATGTGTATGAAGATACCTTTCCTGTCCTTCCACCACAATAAAGGTGAATCTTGTTATCCAATCCTCCCATGGCAAGGACAATTTGCCCGCCATCCCCAGGCAATTCAGCTAATGACAGGGCTACCATAGATTTAGAACCAACCGAGAAAGAATCCAGGCATGTTAACTTACAGTCACCTAAAATGATGAAGCAAGTCTCAATCAATGTAGATTATGAAATCACTAACATGGTACTAAACAGCGCCATTGTCAACGGGATCATGGCTTACCGCTACCAGTCATTGGAAATACAAGTTCCCATACACAAACAGTTCCATCTGAAGAAGTAGATGCAAACATTGCCTCAGTTTGAGAAACCATAATTCCACTAATGCAAGTAACACCTTTCTTGTGTAATTGTGGCAGTTGCAACACTTGCCTCCACTGCAAACAATTCAAAGACAAATATGCAAGAAACAATAATTTACAACTCCCTCCAATTTCCCAACTGACAAGTGTCTCTCATAATTTTTTAGTACAAAAATTAAGGAAGAAAAAAAAAATAAAAAATAACACATTGTACCTTCCCATCAGTTAGGGAAAATTCCCACAAAATAATAACACCATCTGCATCTCCAGATAGCAGATAATGCTGCTCCAATTGTTTAGCTGCACTTCAAATGGAGGAGGTAATGTTAACAGTTGATAATTTTTTTAATTTTTATTCTTCAAAAACCATGATCCATCATCCATAATTCAAAAAATGAACTTGTATAGTTCAAGTTCATAAGAGATAGAGAAAGAGAGTACCTTTAAATAGAAACTTGCTAGTTGGAAGCCACTGAGTGCAATTCACAACTGCCTTGTGACCCGGAAGAGTAGTCAAAATTTGAGCACTCTGCAAAAACCCAAAAACGAATAATAATAACGATAATAATAAAAAGGAAAAGAAAATTTAAGATAAAGGGTCAGTGAAAAAGGGAACCTTGGGGCAGAAAATAGCGACGGCGTTGTTAGCTCCAAAAGAGACGAAACCAGAAGCACCCCATGAAACGTTGTTCACTATTCTGTTGCATCCTGCTCCAATGAACACCCTTTTCACTTCAACTTCACCGTCACCACTAGGCATTCTCACGCACTGTGCAGAGAGGAAGAAAGTTTAAAGGCGGCGAAGAAAGCTTTTGATTTTGGATTCTCAGGTGAGAAAATGTTCACCACGATCGTTAGAAAGAAGAAAGAGCATTGGGCCACCAAGTGGGCTTCTCGTATTGTTGTTTTTGTAATCTCATATCACAGCCTTTTCGTTTTTCTAAATATAGGGCCCATTACAAAGTGGGCTTCTCCTATCGTATCAAGATCACAGTCTCCTTGGCCCATTAAATAGTATTTGTCACCAAAACTAAAATATTTCTTCTAGAAAATTTCTTAATTGTGTTTTGAGAAAGACATTCTTTAATAAAAAGTAATTTAATTCAGATATAAAATATTTATTTATTTATTCATTTTATTAATTCTAGACATAATTTGCTATATGTGAGTTTGGGGCGAAAAGTTTAATTATCTTAATTAAAATAATTTACATAAATTTTCGTATCATTATTAATAATACGTGAGAACGCTATAAGATATTATGAGATTAATGATGACTTAGTATAATATAAAATACACTGAAATATTCAATAAATTAACCTTTCCAAAAACACGAAATATATCTAAAAGAACACTTTAACAAGTAAATTAGTATACAAGAAATTAAAGAATAAAAATATAAATTAATATAAAAATAAATAAAATAACATTCTCTGATAATAGTTTTTATACATCACCCTTTGGCGGTATGAAACATGTGTTTTATTCTTAAAGAGAAAAATTACAGGACTAGTTAACTGAGATAAGATAATTAATACAATATTAAATGCTATCTAGAGTAAAATTATTATTAACTATTCATTATTATCCAGAAACTATGTAAAAATTATTGATTATTCATATATATATATATATATAAATAAAATATATATAAAAAGCTAGTTTTTAGTTTGCAGAATTGATTTATTTTTGCGGTAGATCCAATTCCAAATTTGCAGGTAGTAGACGTGACTTTCGACAGTGTCACGTGTCAACAACCGCCATAACAACTTGAGTGAGACACCGATTAAAAACGTGAAAGACAGAAGAAAGGGAAATGTGAGTAAGAAGATTGAGAACATGGAGATTACAACATAAAGAAAAGAAACGAGATAAAATTGAAAGCGTTTTGTTAACCAAAATGTCAACCATGTCTATGTTTATGCCCATGTCCATGTGCAAAGGTTCTTCAACCTTCTCCTCCCTCCCACGCGCCGCCGCACCTTTCCGCCTCAGGGCCTTCTCCACCGCCGTCTCCGACAAGCCCTCTATCTGCACTGCCGACGAACTCCACTATGTCTCCGTCTCCAATTCTGATTGGAAACTCGCTCTCTGGCGCTACAACCCTTCGCCTCTTGTTAGTTTTATTTCTTCCTTCAAATCGCACCTATTTTTAATTCTCTTTTTAAATTTGTTATTACGTTTTTTTTTTGAGATACGAATCATACAATGTTTGTTACTTTGTTTCATAGGCACCTCCGAGGAATCATCCACTGTTGCTCTTGTCTGGAGTTGGAACTAACGCCATCGGATATGACCTTTCCCCCGAAGTATTCAACTATTTTTACTCGTTTTTGTAGTTTTTTTCTTTTAGATCTTCCATCATAATTGTGAATTTGTGTGTGTTTCTGTTCTCTGTTTTGTTTACCTTTTAAGCTTTACTTGTTTTATACTATGTCTTTTTTCTTTCATTTTCTTTCTTTGCATTGTTGTTTCGTTGGAATATGATTTGCTTAAGCTGGTAAACTTGCGGTATGGAATTTAGTGGGGCCATTAGATTATTATTTAACACGAGCAAGTTTCACAGGTATTACAAATTATTCATAAACTATATTTAGGGGATACTTCTTGTACAATACTGAAATCAAAATGGAAAGTATAAGCATCATCAATAAAGAAGATAGCCTCCATGTCTTGTTCATCAAGCTACAATGCTTCTAAACTTCTTTTCTATATATTTGATTTGTTGACAGTGTAAAACTTTTTACACTGACAGTGTATAGCCTCTTAACTCAATACAAATTAGTGAAGTACCTAGGCTAAGAGTATCAATAGTTGATATGTACCTGAGATGGATAGATGAGACAAATGCAATTATTGGGGCTTCTTTGGTGTCCTTTTATTCTTGTATCATCTTTTATTATCCTCATTTTTTGTACTCTATTTTTCTTTAGCATTATGAATATAAGACCGTAAAGCATGACAGCAATGTTTATGAACCTAGGAACCCATAAGCTTGAGTTTTGACACTAATGTACTATTTTAAATTACAGTTTGGTACTTTGGTTGCAAAATTCTGCATGACTCTCCCCTTAAAGAATGCACCATAGCTACATCTCTTGATTCTATATTATGCTTTCCCCCATCAACTATTGTGGTTCAAGTTTTATTTTTCCTCTGTATCACTCAATCTGATCAACCTGTGTTTGAATAATTAATGCTGCTGTCTGCCTAATTATAGCACATTAGTAGTATTTTCTTTTCTGATTTATGTATCAGGCTTCCCACTAACACATGGTATGTACTGCAGTCATCATTTGCACGTTACATGTCTGGTCAGGGATTTGAAACTTGGATTCTTGAAGTACGAGGAGCTGGGTTGAGTCTTCAAGGTTCAAATTTCAAAGAAATTGAACAGACTGCCCATGCAATGTCTAACAAGATGGAAATTGCTTCAGAAACTGCAACCAATGGAGCTGTGGCTTCAAACAAAGAATTGAATAACATCTCTTGTGCAGTATCTGAACCTGAGATTTCTACCCCAAATGGAGTAGAAGCTGAAAATGTGGCAATCAATGAAGACCTAACCAGGTTAGCTACTGTTTGGGATGAATCAAAGTTGGTGGCAAGATTGACTGAGACTTTTATGTTTTTGTCGGAACGTGTCTCTGGGTTTCTTAGTGAAAGTCAATCTAAGGTCATGTTTTCCAAATTTCTAGATCAGATTTCAAAACTTTTGGTGGATTCTCCATTATATGAACAATTCAATGAGGTAAGGGGAAAGCTTTCAACATTGTTTGAAACAAAGCAAAACACTGGTATTACTAGTCAAATTACTGAATTGAGTCAAAAACTAGTAAATATTATCGAGGAAGGTCAGCTATCTGTTTCTCCTCCATTAATTGATTTACAAGCTCGCTTTACTTCGACAATAGAAGATTTTCAGAAGCAACTTGACTTGCTAGTGAAATATGATTGGGACTTCGATCATTACTTGGAAGAAGATGTTCCTTCAGCGGTGAGATGACATCTTATTATGTTGCAAGGCTATATCAGTAGCAATAGCTTTTTATACTTCTGTTTTTTACAGGAAGCTCTCTGGATGCATATCCCTTATATGACTTTTTGGCTTTACCAATACAGATAGAATACATAATGGCACAAAGCAAGCCTAAAGATGGAAAATTGCTTGCAATTGGACACTCCATGGGTGGTATCTTGCTTTACTCCATGCTGTCACAGTTTGGTGAGTTTTCAGCTTTAGGTTGTATTGACCATTAGCCATTTTGCCTTTATTTGTTATTCTATTCATAGCTTGTGTATGTTTTGGAGGGGGGAGGGGGGGGGGGGGGAGGTTGGTATATATTTCGAAATTTCTGTAGTTGGCTGATATTATAATGATGCTCATCTATCGAATAGATTGTTTCAGTTCTAGTGTTGGATTGACCAAATATACTGTTGGTCATTAGATATCAAGGCTTTGAATCAGTCTTCAATATATATGTACTTTGGGAGGAAAATGCTATGCAACATCTTTGTGTATGGAATTCATTAGTCTAGACTCTAGAGTATTTTTCAGTTCTCATTGAGTCACTGACAATAATCCATATCAATTACTGAACCCAACTTGGACATTCCTGGTTGACCATTAACTTGTCTGAAACAGAAGCAAGTATAGATCTTGATGAATCACAATGTGATCAAGCTTCTAACTTTCTGAAATTTAATCCTTATATTGATCAATTATAAATATGTAAGTTATTTAATTAATATTTGTTTTAATTTCTTCCAAGGGTAGGTTTTGAAGGAAAAGAATCCAAATTGGCTGCAGTTGTTACACTGGCATCATCTCTGGACTACACATCATCCAAATCAACTCTGAAGTTACTTTTACCCCTAGTAAGTGGATGGTATAGTTGTTTCTGGTTACTTCCTACATAGGTTTGGTGATTAACTTGCCATAACATCTATTAAGGTTCTAAATTTTGACACTTGATGAACAGGCAGATCCTGCACAGGCTCTGAATGTCCCTGTTGTTCCTTTAGGGGCAATGTTGGCAGCAGCTTATCCTCTTTCATCTCGCCCACCATATGTATTCTCATGGTTAAATAATTTGATTTCCGCTGAGAACATGATGGATCCAGATTTATTAAAAAGACTTGTTTTGAATAACTTCTGTAAGTATTTACTATCCGTTAGAAATCTAAAATTATCCATGTGCATACTCCTAATAGCTTAAGCTTTTAGGAGGATTGGTTGTGAACATGGTAGCAGAGCTGCTTTGAGCAAGTGGATAGGAGTTTTATTCTTGTCCCCATTCTTCTGAATTTTGGTGCAAAGTGAAATGGGCTTGTACATAGGATCTTTTGTGATATAGCATGGGCTATAGTTTATTTGGAATGCTGGGCAGTGCCCATTAGACAGTAAACTTCATTTTGGAACCAGTTAGTGATAAGTCAATATCTGGGCTGTCATTTGACAACTATGTCGTTAAATTGCAAGTTATTGGTCCTTTTCTTCCGTAATTATTGAAATTCAATTCATTTCCAAAGCCCAGTTGATATTTTGAAGGATGTGGAGCCAGCTACTTGACTGTTGGATTAATACAATCACCCAAATATTGAATTATTCCTTGAAGCAACCCATTTATCTAACGTGTCATAAGTGTCAAATCTTGTGGAATACATACTTTTGGACTTAACTTTTGGGTTCACATAATTGCTTTGGACTCTTGCTAGAACCTTTGCTCAACATGCTTTTCTTTATAATACTTGTTTAGTAGTTATAACTATCCTGGTGGCTCCATTTTAGAGATATCAAGAATTACTTGTTATACATTATTACTCTGCAGAATCTTGAGGAGTAAATTCAGATGGATCAGAATTAATGATATAGTTTCATTTAACCATGTTAAGATGAATAGGATGATGAGAAGGCTGAATAATTCTTCTGCTTTCACTAGGACATTGGACATTGAAAACATAGATAAGAGAGTGAGATATTAAACTATTAAGGAATGATATGATGAACAAGAAGTGATGATTTGATTGGTTTCATTAAATTAAAGTGGTACAAATGTTGTTACCCTGCTAGATGTGCTTTCTATGGTTACTTTTACTGCAACCAACAAGTAGGATATTTGGGGTTAAAACTTATTTAGTCTGGAATAACACTGGTGTAGGCAGTTAGTAGACAAACAATTATATTCTTTAGTTAAGCAGATTATATGTTGACTAACCAATATTATTATCTGACCATATGATAAAATTACAACTGCTAGGCACCATACCGGCAAAACTTATTCTGCAGCTCACTACAGCTTTTCGAGAGCGTGGATTATGT
The DNA here is from genome assembly GCA_026586105.1 of Hylodesmum podocarpum. NCBI lineage: Eukaryota > Viridiplantae > Streptophyta > Magnoliopsida > Fabales > Fabaceae > Hylodesmum > Hylodesmum podocarpum. The sequence goes on along the minus strand of JALJEV010000539.1, from coordinate 1,991,137 downwards.
TGCAGGAATGGGACCTTTTTTTACAAGGACCATTTACACAAAATCAATACCCCAATATTAGCTATTGCTGGAGACCTGGATTTGATTTGCCCACCTGAAGCTGTGGAGGGTATTTTTCAATTATAGGTGTAGATGTTTTATTTGCCTGTTGTGTTGTTTCAAGAATTCTTATAAGGTATGTTATGTGCAGAAACTGTTAAGCTAATTCCTGAGCACCTGGTTACCTATAAAGTTTTTGGAGAGCCTGGAGGCCCACATTATGCTCATTATGATTTGGTTGGAGGAAGGCTGGTATGAACACTCCATTGGTTTTTGTTATGTTATTTTAGATTAGAATTTTGTTAAGAAGGAAAGGATAACTTGCTCAGTTTTATATTGTAGGTAATTGGTTATGACATTATTGCTTTTCCACATGCAAATTTTCTCATAGCTTTTTGTTCTATTCGCACCTTTCTTCTCCAGTTCATCTACTCTTACCATGCCATTTTTTCCTTTTGCGTCATTGTTAATTGTTGGTCCATTTTTATTTGTCTTCTTCAAGCATTGCTTGTTTCTTTCATGTCAAGATTTTGTTAGACGTAAATAATTGGTTTATATCTTTTCTATGCTTATTTTGAGCACAGGCAGTGGAGCAGGTGTATCCCTGTATAATTGAATTTCTTAGCAGCCACGACAAGTGATGTGATGTACACCATCATTTTTCACCAAATACATTCTTCTTGATAACTATATTCCAAACAGGTGAGTTGGCTTTCTCTCATTGCATTTTGCACATGCAGATCCAGTTAAAGCTTATGACCACTTTCCTATTTGTTCATGGTACAGATTATACATTTGGTTATTTTAATAGGTACATTTTCTTATGAAGAGGGGTCGAAAGAATTGATCAAACCTTTTTGTGCATTGGAGTGAGAAGGGTTCTGCATTTTTTGTTTCCTAACCATAGCAGCAAAAGGAAGAACTCTGAAATTCGAGGATATAGAAATAGGAATTACGAGGAGTCTGTAACTTTTTTTTGCAGTATTGCCTCTTCATTTCTGTAAAATATTGTACATAATTTCTTACACGATACTTGTGACTATAATCTGCCCGAGCTTCTTAAATGTGTTTCACCATGCCACGTAGTGTGTGTGCTTTATAAGGATCCTCCGGTCTGAGTTCGTAGACTTCTGTGATACAAGGATACTTCAAACTTTGACATATTTGTATCATATTCATTTAGGATATCAGAAGTGTTCATAGTTCTGCTTGATTTGGTTTTTACAACAAAAGTAAATCATCTAAACTACACATAAAAGCAATATCAGTTCAATTTGATTCAATTCAGATGTAATATTAAATCTGAACTAAATTAGATTGGACATTAGATTAATTATTCATTTTTTTTAAAAAAAATTATGACTTGAATTCATTTGTAATTTGATAATTAATAAAATAAGTTGATATAATACAAAATCTAACAATGTCTGAGTTCTTACTGATGATTGGTATAAAACATCAAACTAAATTACAGTAAAAATATTATCTTTTCAGTAATGGGTACGGTCTAGTTTTGAACATTCCATTTGAATATCTAGTCACATTATATGGCTGCCATCGTATCAAAATACGATGGTCTTATATTTTAACTTTTGATGTCTTTTTCTTTCTTTGGATAGAGACGAAATTAATTTATCATCATAGCTAAAATTATATCATGAGAGGCATGGTGAGAAGCTCATAAATTATAAGAGTCTAAGGTCTTGTAGATCTCACTTTAAAGTTTCATACTTTTTATTTGGGAGTCAAAAGTTTCATATATTGAGTAAAGCAACAATGGTTAGATCAGTAGGTTGAAGGATAAGATGATGGACTCTTCAATATATCAACTTTGCATTTCAATACTAGACACCTAGTTGCACTTAAATATTAAATCCCACATTCAACTTAAAATCTTAATACATCAAGCTTATGTTTCCTTAACTTATATGCTACTAGTCCATTCTTATTTAATGCAAAACTTCTTTTTCACACTTGCATCTATTTTTGATCTAGACATCCCAAGAATTATTTAAATACACCCTTGATTTTACTTAAAATAATTGTTATAGCAGGAGGTTAGTACTCAACAAGTTGATGTGTCAATGTTCTTTTGTTAATAATTCAGCCTGCTTAGAGCAAATTCTGAACCATTGTGTAACTCGCGTTTAAAAGACTGAAATATCTTTCTTACTTATCAGCATTAAATATCAGGTACCACATGCCTCCATTTTTATATTTGATCCATGAATGCTAATATATTACCTAGAGACACAGGTACGGAAATTTGTTTTCCGTAGTTCTAATCTATGCGGTTTGCTCAGATCAATCAAAAAGTTAACCTATTTTAATTCTATACCACTATTAAACCTTGCATCTGCTCTCTCTACTTGTAACCCATAAAAAAGAACAGGAAAAGACATTTCCTGCTAAAGCACAGTGGCATCATGGCATGACATGTTGTGATTTGAACAGATCTTTGTTCCCTTGAAAAGTGGTAGTACTGTCATATGTGGATAACTCCACAAATATTCAAATGTGAGCTTTATGCTTATATAGATGTCCACGTTGCTTAGATAAGCTCAAGGACTAAGTAAAATGAAAAATAATCCTAGCCCTGAACCCTAATAATTTAGTCCACTTATGCACCCTTTTTTACTAAAAAATTACACTCATATACAAGTTAATGGCATGTCATATTGGATTCAAGTATTTGATTAATCTCTGCAAATAGGCATGAAATTCTTCTGACAGAAAAGGCTAATATTTAAAAGTATTTCTTACTTGGACAGCATGTATAATATGCTGAATTATTCTTGCACATGCTTCTTCATTTACATAAATACATCATTTTTTGGTCATCAAAGTTGTATAATGATTGATTTCTTTTCATGATCTGAACACAAGTGCAACCCCTATGCAAGAATTGGAGTGATGTTGCAAAATCATGCATATAAATGAGTGGTGCAAATGTTAGTATCCATTATGCATTGAACCTAAGAACAACAAAAAGGATTCACTGTATGATTCAAGGTTAGGTAATGAATCATATAATAAAAATTCTAAAATTAGACAAGCCAACTATGGCTCTATAGGCTATTACACTATAGAAGCTGCTAGAAGATTACAAAGACTGCAGTTATGATCAACTAGTATTTTCCCTTGTATAATTAGCCTGCCACTTTTACTTTAAATGAATCCATATGTTGGTACGAGCCAGTTTAATATTCATTAATACTTTAAATTTTGTGTCCCGGTGTTACTTTCACAATGGAATATTGTCATAAAAAAGAGTCTGAGCATTGTAGCAATGTGAGGAAGCAGAATCCAGAAATAACTTCTGTTAGGATCAATTTGGCCATTCTTTGTTCTTGGGGTGTTTTGTTTTTACCTTGTGTTCCATGTTGACAGTAACAGAAGATAAGCTTTGTGCATTTAATGATTGATAATGGAGGACGCTTCCTTGTCTTCCATGTGTTTTTGGATGTCTCATTTAGATACTATAAATATAGGTGCAGTCCAGGTACAAATGCAACTCACTAGACCTTAACCAACGTTGAAGAGTTAACTATTTCAATTCCCAATGGATTCAAACACGTCAAGCTTTCTTTTGAACTCTTCAACTTTGCATTCTGTTTTCTACCAAGACAAAAAAGATGACGGCATAATTGATCTGGGTCTTAGCCTTGGAACTGTTCAACATGAAGCTTACCATTCTTCTGCCAACTGTATGGGTTTCACCCCCTCCTTCATTCTTTTAATTCTTCATCTCTTCTAACTTTTTATACACCCTTTAGTCGGATATTATTGAATGATAAGAAAGAGTAAACAACAAAGATTATGTGCAACAATTTTACACTATCAATCCATCAAAAATGGTCATATATGATCATTTTATTGACTTTTACAATAGCTATTTTAAAAAATTGTACTTAACATGATTCCTGATAGGTTAATAATTAAATCTGTTACATTGAAACTGCATGTAATTCAAACTCTATAAAAGAAAATTGTAATTCAATTCAGTTCAGTCATGTGTAGTGATTTTTGTATGTTGATGATTCCTCTGAGGCAGAGTTATATATAAACCTCGTTAGCATGAAATCAACTGATATTTAACGTTCAAGTTGTTAATAGTATGAATTTAAGTAACATAGTCTAATGAAATTATATTTGGAATCAGTGTATGATGATGACCTTATGGGTTGGCCACATTCTAATCTCAATCTGAAGAATTCAAGCACAATGCACTCTAGATCTGTCCACCAAAATTTTGATGAAGAGATAGAAGGGGTGCAAAGTAATGAGAGATGGGCTTATGTGAAGGTTAACATGGATGGGGTAACCATTGGTAGAAAAATTTGTGTACTTGATCACTGTGGATACTCAAGCCTAGCACTCCAATTAGAAGACATGTTTGGTAGGCAAAGTCATTAATGCACTTCCAAGATATTTTAAATTTTTATAATTGTATTTAACTAGTAAAATGTTTTTAACCTATGGTACGTACCATTATTATTATTCAGGAAGCCAATCTGTTTCTGGATTAAGATTATTCCAATCAGGATCAGAGTACTCATTGTTCTACAAGGACAAACATGATAATTGGAGACCTGTCGGTGATATACCATGGAAGTAGGTCCAATTTAGCTAGACAACTTTCTACATTCTATTATGGGTCATTTTTATCAATAATTCTAACTTTTTTGTTTTTCTCTTTCACTTATTTTATTTTGTCGCAGGGAGTTTATAGAATGTGTGAAGAGATTGAGGATTGCAAGAAAGAATGGGGGCATTGTTTCATGCTAATCTAGATACACCTAAATTTTTATGTCTCTTAGTACTTTAGTGGAAATTAGTCAAAGTTTTTTTTTTTTTAATGTCCTTCCGTTAATTAAGTTGTTTGGTCATGTAACCAAACTTTGATGGATTCAAATAGTGCACATGGGTATCTTGATGGAAAAACGTACCGTACGTGATATGTAATGATTAAAATGGAATACTAATAATCAATTCCAAATTTCAATCAAGGACTTCTTCACTCACTTGGTTGGGTCCATTGCTATAATACTGTAGCTTAGTACCATATTGTTGCATTAAATTAATACCTAGTAAATGCCTATGACTTTGGACAACTGTTCTGTGTTATTTCTCAAATTTCATGCTACTGATTTGGACTATACAGCTGTCTCAAGTTTGCTTTCACTGTGACAATGACATGTTTCCTGCCATTGGCGTATATCAGAACTCTTCATTCATACTCATCCTATCTAATTACTTTAATTGATACGTTCTTTTAGGTAATAGACTATTGTACAATTTATGAATGAGCTAGTTAAAGGGATTAGGCTTCTATTAATATATTTGCATTCTTATTAAGAAAAGTGATAAGATTTAGTATCCTAATTCACTAATCAATATTTTGTCAAATATTTCTAAAAACTTCACAAATATCAGTTTGTAACATAAAAAGTAACTTTTTTCTTTTTAACCAACGTATCAGTTGTTTTTACCTTTTATAAAAAGGCCTTAAGCTCTTGTTTATATTCCCATATTTTGTACTTTCTTTGTTATTAGGAAGAAAATAGACATATAGCTTCGAATTTGGTGTAAAAAATTAGGTCACAAATATAGCAAATGTGACACAAAAGTTTATATTTTTAATACTTTAGCTTTGTCATTAAATTCACAGCTAACCATGTGAAACTCAAACTAAGAGAAATGCCATGTCATTGTCAAAGTCAAAAAACCCCAAAAGAATAGTGAGATTAATAAGAAGTTAAATACAAAATGACAGCAAATAATTTTCCCACGTATGGTTGGAGTCCATTTTCCCTAAATTCGCGCCACATGGGGTTGCAAATCTAAAGGCCAATTATATCTTTATTTATGTAAAAAGTGTACGGCATCCTCATCTAGTTTCTAAAATTTACAAGTCTAAGTCAGAAAAATCTTATGGAATATATAGATGCATCAACATGAGAAATTAGTACATCTGATAATAAAAAATAAAGTCAATAGAATAGGAAAATTTGCGAAGTGCAAGTAACTTAATATAATTAATATATTTGTGAAAATCAACTCTTTTCATTTCACATTTTTCATTCTAGAATACTCCAATTTAAGAAAATGTGAGTTTTTTTTTTCAAAAAACAAAAAATATTGGTCCCGTTATAGATAGAAATAATCTCTTCTTTAGGAAAAAAAGTTATCATAAATTATAAATTTATGATAAACTCAATTCTTCTTGCTATACTCACAATTATGAGATGTAATTATAAAATCGTCAATATTTTTAATAACAATTTTATTTCGCACTAATTATAATATGTTGTTAATCAATCTACTCACCTATATAATATATATATAATATATATGTATTTTTTTTTCTTTATATTTTATATATATACATATTTTTTTTCTTTACATTTTCTAACTGATTATCTACATATTGTAGTTGTCTACTAAATATTTTTCTTTCAAACATAACTTTAAATACAATACATAAATGAATCAACTGAAAACTAATAAGAAATTTGCATATCAAAGGCAACTTTCTGCACTCCAATATCGTAAGCTTAAATGCATTTGTTAAAATTTTAATATTTATCTTGTGCATACAACTCAGAGTACTAAACTCGTTCTAAAAAATAATACCATGTATCTTTTTTCTTTCACCATTCATCTATAGTTATCAATTTATCCTAGACCACACAGCTATGTTGAGCTCACTAGCTGCCAATGAAAAAACCAATGAAGCAAACTGCGAGGAATTTGACTTTGAAACTCGTTATTTTTGTCTTTTGTTATTCTTTCCCTTAATAACAAAGTTTTTTTTTTTCTTTTGGTAACAACTTAATCACAAAGTTTGAGAAAGAAAGGTGGTAGATACCAACTAGAGTCAGTCATATAACTGGTTCACTTAGCCCTATAAAGTTGAGAGTTAAAAATCAATGGAGAGATTATCAGAAAGATTAATGATTTTAAATAGTTCTAATTCTTGAACTAATATGAATACATTATAAGAATTCATGAATCACATATTTTTCTGCTGTAAAAAAAAATCACACATGACACAACCAAATTATAATAATTAAAATATAAATTTTCATTTATAATACTTTTATAACATTAATATAAAATCACAATAATCAATATGATTAAGTCTAATGGATGGAATTAGACAAATCAAGATTTGAGTATTATTGAGAAAATTATTCATATTTAATATCTGATTAGATTTCGAGTAGGATTATATCTAAAAAAATATGTATGAAAAACAAATATAGAAAATCGTAAAAGAATGTTAGATAAATTCATTAAAGTGATAATATGAGCAGAGTTGATGAATAAGTATGAATTAAGTGAAAATTGTTAATAGCAGCCTATAGTAACTTAAATACAAATTAATTAAAAAAACAAAAATGCAAATTATGCCGTAATATTTCAATGTATAGTAATGAGGAACTTACATTGATGTTTGTAAGGTATGAATTTACATTAATGTTTGTAAGGTATGACAATGAAGGGTTTACCAACAATTTTACTAGTTTTTACCCAATAGTGACCCCATCAGTGACGCATTGGTGATAAAAAAATAAATAAGTTAGAGCAGATTTTAAAGACAAAGAGTCTTAAATAAAAATCTAACATTATATTTGGTACATCTACACCAATAATTTAATATACTAAATAAAGTTATAATAAGTAGTAAATAAAGAAATTCATATTGAGTGGGTCATCTACACTAGTTATTAATTTGCCGGATTATCAATTCAACTAATGATTTTATTAACTGACAGTAACTAATGATATACTGGTTTAGGTTGATTTTTTATCTCGAATTTTTAATTCAACGAACAGAAGTAATAAGTTGTAATAAATATCTACATAAAAGCTTATGAAATAAGAATAAAACGTCCAATCAGTTAAGTATTGTGTAGAGCACTTATTACTACTGGTTATGGTGATGCGATAAGATCACGGATTAGGAACCCAGAGATTGAGACATGACAAGAATAAAACCACAACCCTGTTCTTTTTACATGAAGCTATTTATTATTCATGTGAAGTGAATACATGTTACATAACAGATTTTGCCGGTAAATGCATAATAATTAAATAAAGGTGTTTGTGTCGTTTGTTTGTATTATATATCCATAAGTGTGTGATCAAAGTTATAAATGAGTAATTTTATGAATCTTTTAAAAAACTATATAGGTTTAATTTATGTTTTAATAATTTATGTTTATGTTTGTCAATTATGGCAATAATAAAAGAGGATAATCTAAGGAAAATTGACGAATTTTGCTCAAACAAATTCAATTTCTCTTCTAGTGTTCCAATTACAAAGATTTAGCATGTTGAAGACATCCACTCTAACTTGACCAAGAGTAAAAGGCAAAACTCAAAAAAGCTTCTCAAATGAGGTGGGTTCAGTGCACAGCTTTCTCAATCAAGAGGAAATGGTCAATCTATCTAAAGCATCAAGCACGTGCCTCATTGTAGGTCTCTTTTCAGGGCTGCTTTGGACACAAGCCATTGCAATCTTCAGAACCTCAATAATCTCTTCCTCTTTATCTGCATCTTCAGCCAAGTAAGGGTCCAACACGTCAAAGAGGGGCTTCTTTTCCTCAATGCAGAACTGAATCCACTGAACAAGGTCCATTTCTGAGTTCCCCACTTGCACAATGGATGATCTTCCTGTGATCATTTCCAACAATATCACACCATATGAATACACGTCCCACTTCTGTGATGGCTTCACCACTTTCATTGCTTCTGGAGCCATATAACCATTTCCCAACACATTGGTTGTGACTTCAGTGGACATGCTCTTTTGTCTTCCTTGTACTTTCTCAGCAGCCACTCGGTTGGATTGCAAGGTTGGGGACCCTCCAGCAATGTTTGCAAGACGTCCAACTCCAAAATCAGAAATGTGTGGTTCCATGTTATGTCCAAGAAGTATGTTACTTGGTTTGAGGTCTCCATGCACATATTTTTTGGGGCTAAATTCATGAAGATAGGCCAATCCTTTTGCGGTTCCTTTCATGATTTTCAATCTATGGGGCCAAGATAGTGGCGTGAATGTGTCAACTCCAGCCTTACCTGATGATATACATAAAATGGAACCAAACAATCAAATAAACAAAAACAATGTGTTAGGTTAGGCCAAAAGATTAGTAATTGGCAATAAGTGGGGAGAAAAGGAAAAGAAGGGTTATGGTTAACAAAACATACCATGAATTGCTGTAGCAAGGCTTCCATTGGATATATAATCATATATGAGAAGTTTCTCATCAACAGACCAGTAATAGGCTCTCAGAGTTGCAATATTTGGATGTCTTAACTTCCCTATTGCTTCTACCTCTGTTTGGAATTCTTTAAACCTTTGAGAACCTCCCTCTCCCAATCTTCTCACAGCCAAAGCAAGCCCATCTTCAAGCACCACTTTGTACATAATCCCTATTCCACTCTTACCTAGAACAAAAGCTGAAGCCTTGAGAAGCTCATCCAAATCAAAATTTACATGGGAATCTAATGCGACAAGATCATATTGCTCAACATTATGATCAGATAGGACCTCAGATTCATCCTTTCTGAAGCAGAAACACTCTTTCCTTCCCTTCCGTCCCTTGCCAACCTCATTTTCATCCAGATCCTGGTTAAAACCAAACACTCTTGAGTAGCAAAAAGAGAACAGCAAGCCTAAAAGGCAAATTCCAACTATATCACCCACAACAATACCAACCACAGCGCCCTTACTTAGCCCTTTGTTTTTCTCACTTCCAATGGAACCATTAGCAAACTGAGGTGGGGAGTTACCAGGCATAAATGGAAATGAAGAAGGTGAGCCAGGAGATGAATTATCAGAACCACATGAATTCTTCAAAGGAGGACCACATAGACCAGGATTGCCAATAAAAGCAGTTGGCCCTCTATTCATCAAAGCACCATTTTGGGGTATTGGACCATTTAAATTGTTGTAAGTGAGATCAATGTAAACCTTCTCAGGAAGATTACCAAGACTAGGTGGAATTGAACCATTAAAATGATTATGAGACAAATCAACAGTTCCTTGCAGACTTGATAGGTTTCCCAAGTCACTGGGAATCGACCCGTTGAACTGATTGAAAGAAAGGTCTAGTCTTTCAAGAGAAGACAAACCAGTACCAAACCCATCAGGCAAAGGGCCAGTGAAATTGTTCTGACTTAGAACAAGGGTTCTGAGTCTCTTGCATTGGACAATTGCAGCAGGCAATGACCCATTGAAGAAATTTTGTGATAAATCCAGAGTTTGAAGGTACCTGAGGTTCTGAATCTCAGTTGGAACAGACCCAGAAAGTGAATTGCCATAAAGCACCAAGCTTTGAAGTCCCTGAGCCTGAAAGAGCTGCGGAGGCAACTTTCCAAAGAGCTTGTTGTTCCTGAAGTTGACATGGCGAAGCTGGGAGAGAGATCCTAAAGAAGAGGGAAGAGAGCCATAAAGTGCCCTTTTTGGGATGCTAATGGACACAACAGTTTGGTCCTTGCAAGTGATACCATTCCATGAACAAGGGTTTTCATCAGAGAAATTCCAGTTACTCATGGACCCTTGTGGATCAGTGAGAGACTGCTTTAGTGTGAAAAGCACAGAGCCTTCGGCATTCAGAGAATGCACGAGGGGTGCAAGAGAGTTGCAGCAAAGAAGGAAAAACAGGAAATTGAAAGGAAACATGTCTTGTTCCTCCAAGTAAGTAACTGCGAACGTTGGAGCAAATCCAAAATGCAAGGGAGAGAAGTAGGGTGAGTAAGACTTAGCTTAGTTGGTTTGAGTTTCAGAAAAGAGAAGTAGAGAAGAAAACATGGGTGAGAGAAAAAGCTGTAACAGTATAGTGAGAAAGCAAGTGTTGAAGAATGGGAAAGCTAAGACCAAAAGCTTCGGGGAGAGTTACAAGTGAGAGACAGTGGAGAGAGAGAAGTAGTAATAACAATCACCACACGAGTACCATCATCCTCAAATTCTCGCGATATTTCCTCTACTCTCAAGGAGTAAAATTGAGTAAAGCATAATTTTGCAGATAATTGGTCTTGTTTCTTTCAGAGTTTGGTCTCTATAATTTCGTGATTTATTTAGTTAATTTTAAAGTCTTATATTTTTTTAAGATAGATTACTTTAACGATTTAATTACATCTTATATTTTAAATATGAGTATTAATTATTTTTCTCCTTATCCTTTTCAAAATTTTATTTTTCATCCTCCAAATTTATTTTTTCTAGTTTAGCCTTAGAAAATTTTCTATTACTATTTTTAATCTCTTATTAATTTTTTAATTAAATAAGTATCATTTTATGATAATTTTCATTATTAAAAATAATTATTTTAGTCACTATAAAATAGTGCTTATTTAATTATTGAATAAAAAACAAATAAAAAATTAAAGACAAATGTTTTTTTCTAAAAAAAAATGAAATAAAATAAAGTAAATTTAAATAAGTAAAAATAGACTTTTAAAAAAATAGCAATAAAGACTTGATTAGATCAGATAATAATAAGATCCCACGTTGGATATTAAAAACTAAGAATATGTTTGAATTTAAAAATTATTCTTGGATGTTATATATATTTTTAATAACCTTGTATTAATAACATATTTATTTATCATTAAAATCATATTTACAATTAAAAATTTGCTTGAAAATTCAATTCTATTGAAGGAAAAATTCGGGTTAATTTTAGGAATTCAGTGTAGAAACTTATAGTAAAAAGACATCCTGTTGTTCCTTATAGTTAAGGGGTCCCTCTGCTAGGACACCACGTGTCAGTGCACCGCTCAAGACGGAGCCCACGCAGATTAGCGAAAATACCACGATATGAACGGAAGGAGAAGGGAGCGATAAATTGGTTTGTGATTGTGAAGCGCGCAATTAACCGTTCCTGTCGCAAGACGCTACGGGGTCAGTGGCCCCAGTGTTAATTAACGTTGGAGTTCACACTAGTCTACATTGACTGAGGTTTTTAATTTGTTATACTAGTACTACTACGATGTAATTAATGATTTCTAAATTAATTATTTTCATTAGATGGATCTGCATATTGTTAAGGATATTTTTCAAATAAAATAATTAGCTGTTTTATTGGTTTTCTAAGGTAATATATAATATGAAACAATTTTTTTTAGAAGGTTATATAACTTAGAACGGAGGGAGTAGCGTATTCATGGAAAGATATTTTTTATTTTTATTTTAAAATTAAATAATATTAATTAATAATTATTATATTTTAAGTAGGTATTTTTATATAGGTGACAAAAACAACGTATCCCACCTTGTCACTAATCCGCTCCTGTCTCGTCCTTTTTGTATATTTAAATTAAAACTTAAAAGTATTAATTGCCTTATTTTGTAGTTAGTTATACCATTAAACCAAAAAATTAAAAACATCTAAATTTTCAAATCAACTTTTTTTTTTCTAAAATAAAAAGTAATCATAGTCTACAATAAACTAACTATATCTAAAATTTCAAATACATTATAGATAATTAGTAGTCTCCTACAAATTAATATTATTATTAACTCTATTTATATGTATGCATTTTATAATTTATTGACAATATACACATACATAATTTAATTATGTAAAATAACTAAATAAATACGGGTTAGTAGATTAAGAGTCGCATCATATGTTAAACTCATTTTTTAGTAAGTTAAAATGGAGTAATTAGGTTAATGGATTTAAAACATGGATTCAATCAGTTAAAATAATGGGTCAAAAGTATTTTGACCCTACATTTTTATTTTCTTTATTAGTATATTTATGGGGAAAATTTAAATTTTGTTTTTAAAAATAAGAAATGTTAAATAATAATTATTATATTTTAAGTTTATATTTTCATATATTTTAAAAATACTCATAACATATAACAAAAGAAAGAAACTAAAGTGTACTGAGACAAATTTAAAATCATTTATAACCATAAGAAATGAATGTTATAATGATTTTTAATGATAATTTGAGTGGGGGTATATATGCAACAAGCCAACAACCCAAGAGTTTCTATGTAGGTGATGGTCAGAATATAATTGGTAAACTGAAAATTATCCATTGATTGATTGATTGGAGTAAACTTTTATAGTATTTAAATTTTGATGAATTGATATTGATAAGTGTACAAAGTTAGGGTTAGTAAATGATCATGATGAGAATACATGCTTGAAGATCAACTTATAGAATAGGTAAAATGTTTAGTGTATAGATAAGTAGTTAAGTAGGTTGCAATGATAGTTTAGGGAAAATGGTGTGGTCCATGTGAATATAAAGAAAAGAGTAGTAACGGCAACAAAAGCGTGACCGTTTCGCTACATTACAAGGCCCGCTCCACCATCATAAGGCCCGCACCTGCACACCTTACCTGGACTTATTATTAAGGGCAAAACATATTTACTACTTCTAAAATATTAAAAGTTTCATTTTAATTCTTTTTAATTTTTTATTTCAGTTTAGTTTTCTTAATATGAAAATATATTATTTTCAGCCCTAAAATTATTGTAGATAATATTTTAAAATTATTAAAAATATTATTTAAACCACTTTTAAAATTAAAAGTGATGTACTTTAAATTACAGTGATTAAAATAGGATAAAGAGTTTTAAAATTAATAAAACCAGACTTTTGAAATTTTAGAGGAAGAAAAATCATTTTACTTTATAATCAACTACAACAATAGTTATATTAAATAATAATATTTAATTGCTTATTTTATTGTATTTAATTTTCGATTGAAATACCTAATCCCTCTTTAAAAAAATCCATTAATTTTAACATCAAGACAAGTTCTTGCAATACAATAGTATTATTTTATATAAAAATTTTCACTTAAAATAATATTCACGTAAAATATTTTTCTCTTATACATTAATATTGTAATGAATAAACCTATAGTTTTTATTATTTTGAAACAGATTTTAGAAACTTTAATAGTATATTTATGTAATGTTTTTTACTTTCATGATTTAAATATTAACATTTATTCATTTTCTAGCCAATATAATACAGATACTAAAATTTCAGAACAACACGGGTATTAAAATTACTTAAAAATCACTATTGTTAGTGTATATTTACATAAAAAAAAATCAAATCAATAAATAAATACACACAATTTTAAATAGAACACTTAGTAGCAATTGAATTTTGAATAATTAGTAAGAATCACATTATTCAGCCAAGTAACACAATAGATGATAATATGCCTAAATCACATTTTTTTTTTACATGGTGACAACAAGATAAATCACAAAATAATTAAATACCGACTTTATTAACTTTGTCCAAAGAAATGTTTAAAAATAAGCACGACATAGCAGGTTGTTAATAATTTTTCGACACGTTTTTTTATCGTTCACTCAATAGAAGAAAATTTTTTATAAAAGAAAGACTGGTTTGTGATGGGTTGACCTTCTTTAATCAAAACGCAGTGACACGGCAATGGAGGTTGTCGTTTGGATATAAACGGCATGACATGAAATGGCGTTAATTCTGGAAGAGAAAAACCAAAGTGAAGGAAGAGAAAGAATGACGGAAAATTGCATCAGAGCCGTCGTGGAAGCCATCCACTCGTCTCCTTTTCAAGGTGTTCTCCATCTCTCCGGTGGAGCTTCTCAGGTTCTTCCTCTTTGTCTCTCTTTCTCTCTATGTGTGTGTGTGTGATTGTGGTGTGTTGAATGAATGAATGAATAAATAAATAGTTGTAATTGGATGTTACATAAGGTGGTGGGTTCGTTGTTATCAGTTCCTGGTGCGTCAAATACTGTGCTCGAAGTTGTGGTTCCTTACTCTAAAATGTCTCTCATACAGTTACTCGGAAAGGTACCTTCCTTTGTATCCTTCAAACAAACCTGCTCTTGCGTTTTTTTTTTTTTTTTTTAAATTTTTATCTTATAATCACTGAATTTGTTCGTGCAGATTCCATCTCAATTTTGTAGTCAACAGACTGCGGAAGATATGGCTTTATTGGCTTATAATCGCGCTCTTAAGCTCTCTACGCCAGGTTCACTGCCACTCTTTTTTTCTCTCTTTGTTAATGCATAGTAATGATGGATGCATTGGCTTGGTTAAAAATGTTTTTGCAATTTGGATGGGTTGCAACTTTTTAGTGTTTTGTGCAAAATGGAACGCTGAACTTATGTGGTCTGTGTTTTCCTGTTGATTAGGATCCCCAGTTGTTGGTGTGGGTTTCACTGGTTCTTTGGCAAGCAGTCGTCCAAAACATGGAGAACATAGGTATTGTTTAAATTTGCCTTATCTTTGAAAATGGTTAATGAAACCTTTAGTATATTCAGTTTCAGTTCGCCATTAAGCTTTACTGATATGCTTAACTTATGCAAATGTTATCTTTGGCCTCTACATTGTGTTGCTGCATTGTTATGTACTAGTTTTCTTCTTGATGGCTTACTGCCACCGGGCTTTGGGATTCCAAATTTTGTTTGAATATGTTGTACCCCTGGTCCTCTATAGTTATTTTCCTTTTTATGGTGAGAATTTTAAATTTGCTAGCTAATCTTGTGAAGTTAACCCAGCACCACCTAGTGAGACTACCCTGAAGATTGCAATAGGTGAATTCTACATGGGATGAGAACCAGGGTGGTAAAAGTATAACTTGCTTCGGTTTGTAAGATCAAATTTTGTTGGAAAACGCTGAGAAGTTGGGTGGTAATTTGAGAAATGTGAAAGCAATCTGCTGGAACCTTTTGGACTGCAATAGAAATTTATAGAAAGCTTATCATCAATGTGAAAATATTATTAGAGCTCGTATAGTGTTTTCTCAGTGCTCTCTCACTATTACTTGTTCATGAGGCCATGGGTGCCTGTGAAGATATATTTTTACTAAATTTGTATTAGTAGAGGGCAAGCCTTGGGACAACAGTAAGGTTGCTTTCTTGTGACATGGATAACATGTGTTCAGACTATAGGAAAAACCTTTCTGCCTTTGGTTGTAAGGTTGTGTGCAGTTACCCTCCCTAGACCCGACCAGGTGGGAGCCTTGTGCTCTGGGCAGCAACTTGTATTAGTCATTGGTTTATTTTTGTACAATTTGAGTGCATGAATCTCTGGATCTTGTTAGTTTGTCACATTTTCTTTAAAGAGATTCTTTTCGGATTGCACAAGTGGGATTTCCCTCTTCTCCTAAGTGTGATTTTGGGTGAAGACTAATCCCATGTGAACTTCTCTTACTTTTATGTTCGCTTGCAGATTTTATATGTCAACGAGAACAGCAGACCAACTTTGGATATCAAGAGTGACCTTGACTAAGGTACTGTTATCCGATTCTTTTTCCATTTGTTATTCTGAACTTGATGCTAATCACGTGATTATTGCAATATTGTATATATATGGTATATTATTTTATGTAAAAATTCATATTTATTTATTCTGCAAATTGTTATATTTTAGGGGCTACGGACTCGAGAAGAAGAGGATAGAGTTTCTAGTCATCTTTTGATCAAGGTGTGTGGCAGGTGTGAAAAAAATTATGAATATTTTTGTTCTGCTAATTTATTTGCACCCAAGTTCTTTCTTCTTTTCTCTTTTCCCTTTTAAGTTATGTATAAGAGTGCTGGAGATCTTGTAAAATGAGAAGAATATTGAATCTTTAGTTTATTCCTTACCACATTTGTTTTGAAGATATTAATTTGATTTGGCTTTCTTTTTACTCCCTTTTATCTTCTGGTTATAGGCAATTGCAAATGCTTGCAAAGTTCCAGCAACATCTGTTTCAGTGTTAAGTAAATCAGATGTATCTGATGAATACGAAACACAATTCAATGAAGAACAACAATTAGAGCAACTTATAAATGGTCAAATATGCTTTAAAATTTACCCATTTCTAAATGGTATGGTTAAGCCTCATTGAGCAGAAGCAATATCAATTATTAATACAGTTACACTCGCATTCTACATCCATATAGATAAATTTTTATCTTTTGGTTGCAGAGATACCAGCTGAAAGGAAAATAATAATGCCTGGTTCTTTCAATCCATTGCATGATGGGCACCTCAAGCTTATGGAAGTTGCCACTAGGTACATAATGTTTTTGATAGGTTAATCTAATGGACTAGTTGTAAAATGTGAATTGCTTGTTTCTTATATTTTATAGTTTTTTATTTCAATATGCTTGTTATAGATATGTGTCTTCCGAGAGGCTACTTTTTTAATTTGCTTGTAGAAGTTAGTCTAAAATATTCGATGATATAGGTATTTGTTGATAATCTTAATGTTATTTATTACAAGTGGCTATGGAGTAAAAAATATTTAAACTTTGACATTGATAGTAAAGTACTATCTTTAGAAGTTGACATTGTGTCAACACCTTAATAATTAAATATCAAATCTGATTGGGTAGTGAGTGTAAAATTTACATTATAGAAATTAATAATTTTCTTTTGTATCAAATCTATTTTGAGAATCTAACTATGATCAGATATCTACACACATGATGACTTATTTAAACTTTGTTTCTTTTTTTTCATAATTTTACTTCAATATTTCTCTTATTAAGAAGACATATATGCAGCATCTGTGGTGATGGACATCCTTGCTTTGAAATATCTGCTGTAAATGCAGACAAACCTCCACTATCAGTGTCTCAGATCAAAGATCGCGTCAAGCAATTTGAGAAAGTTGGTGAGATTCTTTTCTACTTTCCCAGATTCTATAGTAAAAATATACAGGTCTTTACTTCTTAATGCATAATTTTTTAAATATAATTTCATCAACTAATTTATGATGGGGACTCTACTTCCATTTTTATATAGAATTATGGGTTCTTAACTTTCTGTTTGTACTGTGAATGCTGAACGGAATTCACATGTTTTAAGTTCAATAATTTAGGATAAGTCATTTGACATTGGAGTTTAATACTGTTTTTGAGTGTTTAGTTTTTTATTGTTTAGCACGCCACCTAAAATAGTAAACGATTTCTTCAATGGCAGGAAAGACAGTAATTGTATCCAATCAGCCTTATTTTTATAAGAAGGCTGAACTTTTTCCCGGCAGTGCTTTTGTAATTGGTGCTGACACAGCAGTGAGGCTTATCAACGTATGTAATTACTTCTCAGATCAATTTACTTGATTCATCATTTCATGTCCTGAATTTTTTTAATACTTGATTGTTTCATTAGTTGTGTTTAGCATGCTTACTGAGGATGTAACCTCAGTTTTGTGTAGCATCTCAATCCCTGGTTGCTGCTGGATCATGTCATTGTCCCCCATGATTTTCTTTTTATTTTTTTGTGGACAGTGCTTTTTCCTGTTGTGAAAAAGGGCATTTTATTCATTAGAACATTATTTCAGAAAACATTGCTTATGCCACTTCGTTATAGCTGAAGGGGTTAGAGCAATCTTACTGTTTTATGTTTCTCTATTCCATTGTATATCAATCTGCAGCCCTCTGTGGTTTGTCATGGAATTCATGTGTAGTTTTTGTCTGGCACACTGACATCGGTGTTCTCTCCTTAAAATATGTTGAGTAGATTGAGCAAGTTGAGATACAGAATATTGCCGACAGATTGACCAATTTTGAATAAGGACTTATGTACCAGAATGTCTGCTTTAACTAGCATTCTAGGTTATAACTTGGCCAAACATTAATTTTTAATAAAGAACACAATCTTTTAAGTGCTGTGAATTATAATCTTGTTGAAGTAGGAGATCTTGAGCATTCAGCAGTAAACATAATCATGTTTATATAAAATCGAAAGAGTAAAACAAAAGGAAACCGTGAGTTTCTTTACTTAAAGAAATTGTTTTTTTGTTTTCATTTCTACAATTGTACAAAAAATAGTAAAACCAACTTCTTACTGTTTTCATTCTTGGTTTCCTGTTTCTGCTGCTTTATTGTGGATGTCAAGCCAAGTGAAGGGTGTACGAGCTGATCTGTTCATTACCTAAAATATTCGCCTTTTATTTTCTTTGTAGTTGAAAATAAGTGCACCTTTTTGTTGCTACAGTAGATTTTATTAACTATCTTTGAATTCTTACGTTTTACTCTTGCAGCCTAAATACTACGATGGTGACTACAACAAGATGCTGAAGATACTTGTTGATTGTAAAGAAACAGGATGCACTTTCCTTGTGGGTGGTCGGAATGTAGATGGTGCTTTCAAGGTATTACTGCATTAGAATTGAGCGATAATAGTTGTGATGTTCCTTTTTAAGTTCAGTTTTAGTGAGGCCATTGTGTGGTGTTACAGGTTCTTGACGATATTGATGTTCCAGAAGAACTAAAAGACATGTTTGTCTCCATTCCAGCCGAACAGTTCCGCATGGATATATCCTCCACTGAAATAAGAAAAAGAAGTGGGATGTAAATAATTTTATGGATAATGTTGAGAATTTAGTCAAAGAATAAGGGTTTTATAAATTTTTGATGTCATAGACTAATAGTATTACTATTTTATTTGATGATAGAAAAAAAATAAATTTCAGTGTCGTGATCTCTGCAGTTCTAAAAAGAACTGTGTAGAATCTTGTTTCATAAAAGAGAAGTCCTGTATGTGTCAGAATCAAACATGTATTGAGTATTCATGCATAAGACACGACACCTAAAATCCGAAGGGGAGTGTGTCTATATATAGTGTCTTTTTGCTGTAAAAGACAATAATGTCTCTGTTCAACGTTGATTGAAAAAGAGTGAATGATTTAGATATGATGGTTCTGTTAGGTAAGGTTTGAGAAGAAGAGTGTGTGGATGTTTGTATCTTTTATCTCCAAAATTCAGATGTATGCGACTGCGAACTGAAAAAATGTACCTATTTAGTATGAGGGTCAAGTGGGTTACAAATGATATATGAACTTAGTAGCATTAAGTCAGTGTCTAAACATAGAGAAATAAATAAATAGATGAATAAATAATTATAAAAGAAATAGATAGATAGATAAATGAACAGATCAATCAATAAACAAATACATGCGCAGATAATAAATAAATAGATAAATGAAAATTTTAGTGTTAAACAAATGACCACAAATACAAGAGAGGGTGAATTAATTATTATTATTATTATCATTAAAAAAAATTGATCTGTGAAGGACTCAATGGATGTAAAGTGAAATTATTACAACCTTAGTTTATTGGGATAAAAAGATGATTAAGTAATGTACAACAATGAATTAGCCCTTTATGCAGTATCCTTACAATGACAAACATCAAATAAGATGTACGTGAACAATAACAAATATCAAATAGGAGAGATACGATTAGAATATTGTTAAGTGAAATTTAAATTGGTCGACTCTTGTTACTTCCAGTATTTTAAATCATCTCTTAAGTTTTTTTTTTTACTTTTCACTTGATTTTTCATAAGTATACACCAAGAAACGTACCTTTTCTATTTTTAATTAAATATTAAAAAAAAATTATTTAAATTTTACACAAATATAAATTAATTTACAATTATTATTAATTTTATCTTATAAATATAATTTAATCTTTTATATTACTTCATACGTTTATATTTATATTATTTTAATATAAGAATGCTATATAATGTAAAATAAGAAAATGTTATGTACTACCGTCTGTGCAAATATAGCTAATCTTTTACACATAGCTAACCTTTAATTACAATCAATTATTTATAAACTTATGTACGTTGATTTTAACAAAATCATTACAAGATTTATAAAATTTAATTTACAATCGATTCAACGGAAAACAGTTTTTACCAGCCTTCAAACTCATATAAAATATTGTAAATCATAAACTTAATTACTACGTATTAACCACTCTTTAACCACAATTGAATCGATAAACTGTCAGTATTTTTATGGGTTAAATTGTAATTCTCGTCATTGTAAGAAATTGATCCAGTTTTTCAAAACTCAGCTTGTCGTTTGTCGTTCCTCTTAATAATTCTTTTTTTCTTTTAAATGAGAAGATCCTCTTTCGTTTATTATTATTATTTTATTTCTGTTAAATGCTGCTATTATTTTTCAGTAAGGGATAAAGAAGGAATTAAAAAAGACATGGTGATTTGATTTCACGGCATTTACTTTATATTTGGTACAATCATTTCATTTCATTTCATTTCATATCATAGCATCCTATTCTATTTTGACTAAGTACAATGAAAAAGAAAAAAGAACCATGTGACAATAGATACTCCCGTTAGTTTCTCAACCACCACACCCTCCGCCGCATGTTGCTCCACACGCGGTGGCGCAGGCAGAACCACCGTGCCGGTAGTTGTCATTGTCGGAGGCTTTTCTGGCCGAATTCTTGGGTACTCCATCTGCACAGAAGAAGATGATAGCTGCAACAATAGAAAGTGTGACACATAACGCAAAAACAAGGGTTCGAAGCTCATCACGACCACCTTGAAGTTGGTACCTCGTCACTCCCATCTCTTTCAATTGCCTCACCATTTTGTGGTTCTAATTTTTTCGATCTGTGCGCTTAAGGACCAAACATGAAGTGCCGCTGGTAGCTATAAAACGGTTACTGTCCCTTGGGCCACGAAAAGGTGACGTGGAACAGTGTCAGATCAGGTACTATGAAAATCAACATGTGAATGCTCCAAAACCTTTTTTCTTAGAACCATATATGTACTTTTCACTATTCAAATAATAAAAATAAATAAATTAGTCTCTTGTGACTAATTAATGTGAAAATTTAAAGTTCAAATGTTTATGTTTAATGTTTAATCATTGTTTAAATATAAAATATACTATGCTAATCATGTGCTCGTTTGGTCGGCAGCCGCACAAGTTTGATTTCTTAACGAACTTAGTCCAATAATCTTATCCTTAATAAGGATGTGTAACCGAGTTGACTAACTTCCACGTTTCATTGACTTTTTCTATAAAATATCTGTAATTTACCAACTCTAATTAGAGACTGAAGATGTTAGTCTCTCGACACTTGACAAAATCAAGATTTATATTTCTATTGAAAGAGGTATTTGCATTTAATATCTGACCATGTCTTGAATAAAATTGCCTCCCATAACACATATCTATATATACCTATGGGAAACTAAAACAAATAGTTGTAATTTGAGATTTTGTATTAGTATTAAGAAATTTAATATTTGAAGCAGGAGTTTTGATAATGACACCTCAGTAATTTAGTTGACCTGTTTATGTCATATAATGTAAGCATTTTAGTTGAGTGGTTACTTCTATACTTTAATTAATTATAAAATGTCCTGTTACCTATTAGTTTCAATTCTTAACTACATTTGAAACAGTCTTATCACTTCCTTTCCATGACTCATGTTTCCATTAAACATTTTTCATTTCCATTTACGTGACCATCATTTTATTAGTAAATCTTAATTTAGAAGTAAAATATTTTATTTTTGTTTTTTCCCTTTTTCCCTCCATAAAATTACTGCGTAACACGTATCTCATATTTCATTAGGTTCTAAGAAAAACAAAAGTTTCATTTCATTGTATTAACAAAAATCTCCTTCTAAAGAAAATTTGTTGCTTTTCTTATATTTTTGGAATGAAAAACATTAACAGCCATTACTTTTTCATGATCAATATTTTTTTTTTTTAAAAAAATATTTTCTTTCATGTAAAAAATCCTTCTAACAAATCTTTGCACTCTTGATATGTTGTTTTTTCTTTGTCTAATCTATGTGAACACACCGAGTAATATTGGCAAAATATAAACATTATCATTACATATGCGAATATTTTATGCTATAATACATACATCTCTCCTTGGTGTAATGGTGTGTACATGGATTCAATTCTCAGTGATGCGTATGAAACATCAATGGAGAGAAGGAAATTAATCCAATAAATAGTTATTAATCTCAAAACAGACTTGGGGTTCTTTTTGAAGCATCACAAAAGGGTGATGGTGTTTGGTGATGCCTGCCCTACATAACTTATCTACCATCAACGAATGGATTGTTAAGAACTTCAGGTAAGTGAATATAATACCACCAACTACCGTAATTTGTGGCCTGACATGTTATTTTACAAAATTCGAAGGAGAAAAGAGACTAGAATATCATGACTGATTTTTATTTTTATTTTTATAAAAAAAAAAAAAAAAAAAAAACTTATAAACATGCAGAAACAGAGTCATGTTTAAGGCTAGTGTAGCCATGATAGCTAAATACCTAGTTTAAGGCTACTTAGTCATGGAAGGCCTAGGGCCTAAATCTATGTTAGTACACCAAAAAAACAAAAACAAAACAATTGTAGTTTCCTAACTACCAAAAAACCTATCTTGCACAAAAAACTATGATTAGTTTTACCAACCAGAAAATTAATAATCATACATTTAAATTTGTCTGGTGTCGTACGTAACTAACCAGCCCAATAACCATTAGTTGCATTAATACCGAACTACAATCTGAGACCCCATAATATTTGGTTGCATTAAAAAAGTGGGGCCATATGAGACAAATCAATTGACACAAAAACAGAGACAAAATTTCAGTGCAGCGTTAAGTCTTTAAATTCTGAAATCGCCACCTTAGGTGCATCGGCGCAAGCAATCTGCTAAATCAAGAAAAACACCACTCGAATTCCCCATACTAAAATTGTGGCAACATGATTAAGTATTCACCAAACTTTGTACATAGGACAAAAGAAAAATCCTAGCATTCATTCATTCCAATCAAGAATCACGTTATCATACATCAAAATACTCCAAACCAATAGTAAAAACAAGAAACAATAAATACAATACATCATGTAATAATTAATCTATTTTCAGAACAACCTATTGGTAGTTGCAACGTTGCGATACAATAAATGAAGGCAAGTCAGCCATAAAATAAAATAGATCAAGAAATCTAACACAAGATATATATCCCAGTATAGACAAATACATTGTATCTATCCAAATAGTATGTGTGCTACACATTAAAATGATCTTAATGAGAAGGTAGAGAAGTTCTAGTAAGTTGCTCAGAAGCATTGGCAAGGCCATGCAACATTCTCAAAATCTCACTTGTGTCGTCCAAGTAATACTTGGCCTTGCTAGGTTTCTGGCCAACGGTGCATGGAAACACCTCGGCGGCGAGGGATAGTGACGGCCTTGCATTCATTATTACCCCAAACATGTCCTCATCTGATCTGTCATCACCAATGCATAAAACAAAATCTGGAACCACTCCCTTTTGTTGCATTGTTGACAGAAGACGTTCTGCTACAATGCCCTTACTCACACCCTGCACCAAAAGTTGAACAAGAGGAAATAATCAACCACGTTTCATGACCAAAAATTAATAAACTTATGAGTAACAGAATATTTGAATTGTTTTGAACAGAATATTATGGAACAAACCAGCAGTATAAGATGCATATAAATCACCACTACAATTAATCACCTTGAAGGTCTAAAACCAATGATCCTTTCTGACTAATGAGGCCACACAAGTCACAACTAAAAGATGCATATAAACTTCTTCAACTAAATATGACTAATCAAAAGATAGATCAAGAGTGGAAAGATTTTTTAACGGACCTGAGGTTTAACTTCCACAATGTTTGGACTGCTTTTAACAGAAACAGGCTCATTGGCAAGAACACTTTCCAGATGATCAAAAAGCTCCTTTGCTTGGCAAGAACCAAAGTCTCGGTCTGCATACTCATAATTCCAAACAAGAGCGCTCTCTTTGGTCTCTATGTTAGA
Organism: Hylodesmum podocarpum; assembly: GCA_026586105.1. Classification (NCBI taxonomy): domain Eukaryota; kingdom Viridiplantae; phylum Streptophyta; class Magnoliopsida; order Fabales; family Fabaceae; genus Hylodesmum; species Hylodesmum podocarpum. The sequence continues at coordinate 1,966,476 of JALJEV010000539.1, read as the reverse complement.
ACCATCAGTTGTTTCCATATATAACTGCATAACTGGCTCAGCAATCTGTTTCCACTCAAAATCAGGTACTGGAACACAAGCTTCCCATTCTGCATTTTGATTTGTCCTGGACAAAGGAAAAAAAAGATAAACTTCTGTTTGAGTACCTAAGCAAGCTCTACCAAGGAAAAGTATTTTACCTCAACATTATCTCATACATAAAATGAAATAGCAAGTTTATTTTGCAGTTAAGGATAGAGAAGCCAAATATCATTCCTCAATCCCATCAAATTTAGGACAGAAAGATTCGAAATTTCATTCTTAAAATTAATAAAATATATAAGTAAAAAAAAAACAAAAAAAAACCACTAGGATGGTTTGCAGTAACCACAAACTTTCGCTGTTCCTAACACACGCACACAAGGAAAAAGGAAATACCTCACAAAATAACCATGCTCTGCAGCAATCCCCATCCTTTCACAAGAAGAAAACCATTCAGTAAGAGTCTTCCTCTCCTTTCCACTTACAATGAAAACACAATTCTTGGTGTCCCTGCACAAGATGTTCAAGATGCTAACAACTTCAGCATTAGGCGTTGTACTCATCGATCCAGGCTGCACCATAGTACCGTCATAATCCAAAAGAATTGCTCTGTGCTTGGTCCTCCTATAAGCTGAAACAATATGTTCCACGGATAGCTTTTTAAAGTTGGGATCCAAAGCAATCACTCGAAAGCCTAAACCAAAACCAATTCCCCAGCATCGCCTCCTCAAATGATCTCTACATGCTCTCTCAAGATCCTGCAAGAAGCTGCGTGCCCAATACGCAACATCATGTGTACTAACATACCTATAATGCTTCTCATGCCGCATCTGCTTTTCAGCCTCTGGGACCATCAGTGCAGAATCCATAGCTTCAGCAACAGCATCAATGTTCCATGGATTCACTCGAATTGCCCCACTTAATGAAGGGGAGCAGCCAATGAACTCAGACACCACTAACATACTCCTCTTTTGACTATGCCGGTCTATCCCTAAAATCTCGTCTATCTTCTCATTTCCTTGTCTACAAATGACATACTCATAAGGTATAAGGTTCATTCCATCTCTCACTGCTGTAACAAGGCAACATTCTGCTATCACATAATAAGCAATTCGCTCATAACTCTGAAGTGGTGTATTAATCAAGACTACAGGTGTGTATCCAGACCTTCCAAATGTGTCATTTATCCTCTTCACTGTGGCATAAGTTTCACTTTGTACCTCCTGCACATCCTTTCCCCGGCCTCTTGCAGGGTTTGCAATTTGGATCAGAACAACTCTGCCCCTCTTATCAGGATGTTGTAAAAGCAACTGTTCCATGGCCAAAAGTTTCAAGCTGATTCCTTTGAATATATCCATGTCATCGACCCCGAGCATCACAGTTTGATCTCTGAACTGGGTTTTTAACTCTGCAACCTTGCTTTCTGTCTCAGGATGACTCATGACTGTTTGGAGCTGACCTATATGAATACCAACAGGAAGAATCTTAATGCTTACAGTTCTTCCATAGTACTCAAGACCAATGTAGCCCCGCTTGGATTGGTAAGAAATTCCAAGCATTCTACTACAACAGGAGAGGAAGTGCCTGGCATAATCAAAAGTATGAAACCCAATAAGGTCAGAATTCAGAAGCGCTCGAAGAAGTTCATCCCTAACAGGAAGGGTTCGGTATATCTCAGAGGAAGGAAATGGACTATGGAGGAAGAATCCAAGCCTCACCCTGTTAAATCTCTTTCTCAAAAATGTTGGAAGTACCATCAAATGGTAGTCATGAACCCACACAAAGTCATCATCAGGGCTAATGACTTCCATCACTTTATCCGCAAATATCTTGTTCACTGAAACATAAGCTTGCCAAAGGGACCGATCGAACCGGCCGCCAAGATCAGGCGACAGTGGAAGCATGTAGTGAAACAAAGGCCAGAGGTGTTGTTTGCAGAATCCATGATAGAATTTACTAAAAAGCTCAGGAGGGAGAAACGTTGGCACACATTTGAAAGTGTCAAGCAAGTACTGAGCAACATCATCTTGCTCACTTGGCTCAATCTCTTCTTTAAGACAACCAATATAGACAGTTTCCACATCATCACCAAGACCATCTTTCAGCTGTAAAAGAAGTGAGTCCTCATCCCATGTGAACTCCCAAGTACCATTATCTTTTTTCTGTGCCTTTAACGGAAGCTGGTTACCAACAATGATCATCCTCTCTTGAGAAACTGAGGATGGAGTATCAGAGCCAACACTGTTGCTGGTCTCATCATCTAGTTCAGACAGTACTCCAGCAACCGTTGCTACTCGAGGAAGCCGTTTCTTCTCGCGACCGAAAGTTGGGGAGCCGCACGAAGTGAGATCTAGCAAGTTAGAATATGACCTTGAAACCATTTTGACGATGGCCAAATGATGAGCTTTGTTGGACAAGACGCAGAAGCAGGCTTATATTAATTGTTCACACTTCGCAGTCCTTCAAACCACCATAATAAAGATGCAATTTCAGAAATCTGAAAACAAATTAAATGTCATTTATAACTCGAAATTAGTAAGTCCAGCAGAATCAATATCACCTAACGTTACATTGCAAGAAAGGTCCAAGGTCCACAACAAAAGTTGATGTGTTCTTTACACCTCAGGATTTCAAAAGTTCAGGTTTAGCACATAGCAGAGAAAGAGAGAGAATAAATCTAAAATCTCACACTAAACCCCCTTCAGCCGGGTTTGACAAGTAGTTGTCTACTTCAATGACGAATTATGTTTCGAAGAATACCAAGTTCAAGCAAAAAAGGCAACAACAACAACAATTTGAGAAAACCTTAGACAGAGAACATTTGAATCTATTAATAGAGCTACTAATATCACCACCTACCGAATTAAAAAAAAAAGAAAAATTATTCAGTAACACAGAGAATTGGAGGAAGGTTAATGATAGCTGCGTGAACCTTACATCGATCCAAAGACCGAGATACATAAAAATGCACGGTTAGCTCATCTTCCTTTGATGAACGAAGAAACTGAAAATTGGCCGAAGTAGCCCAAAAAGATAAATGAAAAGAAGAAAAAGAAAGGAAGAAGCTTTTCAAAACAGCAATGAAGAAAACCATACCCTTGAAAACAACAAGTTAGAGAGAGGTGGTGTGAGTTGAGATACGAGAGGCAGACACCAAAAGATTCTTCTTTTCTTTCTTAGTTTCTCTTCTCAGTCACGAACACTCACCTTAGTGAGCAATGGCGTCAACTAAGAATCCCCTTTTTCTCTTACTTTTGATTACAAAAACAGCAATTTCATAGTGATATTTTTTGCCCCTTACACCCAACAAAGCGACAAATTCGATGTCTTTATACAAAGAACTTGATTCTCTCCCTCCCCTCAAACATACATACGCACACACTCTCACTGTGTCTCTATCTCAGTGATGTGTGATGACATGACTACCCCAACATAGTGAACTCCAACATACTTAACCATGGTTAATTTTCCTTAACGAGAGATTAACTACACCTATCCCTCCTAAATGTGACGGTGGTGTTTCATTACTACCACTAAGACACACTTAATGCACAGCACACATCACCATTTTTTCCAGTTCTAGCAAATATTCTGTTGTCCTTCTCTAGTTTACAAAAGAACTTGTCTGATTTTTTAAGATATAAATATGTGTTAATTTTTAATTTCTAATTAACTAACTGGTGAAATAATTTATCTTCTGGTCATGTTTGAGTTTCTTAAATTGTGTTATAGATATCTAAGACATTATTATTGCCTGCCTGGAAAAAATATATATATAATTGTTTTTAGTCACATTCGCACAGATGTAGCTGGTTAATTCTTTTCTGCACCATGTTTCAAAAGTATTTATATAAATTCGTTTTAAAATTAATTTAAGTAAATTTTAGTATGGAATATATTGTGTTAATTAATTTAAAATTGGAATGTCAATGTAATTTTTGATTGAGAACCACAACCTTACACTATGCTGCGAAATGTCCATGTAATTTTGTAGAAAAGAACCGCAACCTTAGACCTTAAACAATAAGTATATTACACTCGCAATGTTACTGAACAACATTACTTCTTTTAAAAGGTGTAACGAGTGTTTAATGGATTTTTGAGTTTATTTAATAAATAAAGTGATTCTTTATTATTCTGTTATAACTATTTTTATTTCATTGTAAATTTTTTAAAAAAATAAAAAACTATTACAATATATAAAGGAACAGTGATATAATATTTTTAAAATAATTAAAATATTTTAATATAAAAATAAAAAAAGTTCAGAATTGTGAAATCTTAAAAAGCATAAAACATGTCCATATAATTCAATTTTATTTTATATATATTATTGTACTGTACTTAACTAATGTGATGTATACATATGCATGCTTTTATGAATTACAAAAGTAAATGTAATTAAGGGTAAATATTAATATAAATTTTTGTTATTTTCCAGTTATAAATATTATTTTCTTACAAAAGATATAAAATATAAAAATTAATTATAAAATATTTAAAATAATATTATTAGTTATTCATGATATTATATTTTTAAATGGTAAATATTCCATCATAAAAGAATAAAGTTATATTAACTTTTTTATAAGTTATTTAAAAATCATGCAATAATAATATTTAATTAATTAATAATATCAAAGTTTTTCCACTCTGGTAAAATATACTGCCTTTTTAACTCTAAATCAATTATATATAACTATTAATTCTATTTATAATATGGTTAATTAAGTTTGTAATTCCTCACCTTTTAAAAATTTTAAATTTCAATATTTAATAAATCTTTTTGATAAAAATTAATTCCCCATTAATTTATAAGTAGATTAATTAATTTTATCTTAATAATTCGATGAAAAAAAATAAATAAAAAATATAAATCAGATATTTTTTGAACATGATATTATTTCTAGGACATTAAAACTCAAGCAAAATTCTACTTACATCATTAAGGTAAAAGGAACCAAATTTTATAAAAAAAAAAACAAAAAACTATTTCCAATGAACCCACCATTATATGATTTATTTGCGTGGATCATTGACTCTACCATCACGTGCTTCACTTCTATTTTTTCTTTTATCATATTTTTGGTTTATGGCGTCATTGAGCATTCATAGCCCACACTTTGTGCATTGAACACCTTTTCTTAACTTGATGGAGTATTGGAGCCTCGATAAGTGGAGCTAACCCTCGTACTACATTAAAAACCATTTTTTTTTAATCCAATTAGGTGTTGCTGTGTTCGTGTCGAGATTATAATTGCGACAGAGACGTGTAGTTTAGCGACGGAAAATATTTTGGTCGAACTAATTAATTGAATATGCATTCTTAGTTTCTTACAATATAAACAGATGAACAAATCATAATTACAGAATACTCTACATCAGTGTTTTAACTGTTTATTTTATTACATAAATGATTATTTTTATGTAACTATAAGGATTGCGTTTGTATTAATAATGTGATTTTTTTAATAAACTCATTGAATTTTCTAGTAAATATTTTAAAAATCACACTAATAATGTTTTGTTATTAATTATTATGTAATTTTTTATACTTAAAAAAAATTAAACATTAAATTCTAATTAAGATTTAATATCTATGTATTGTGAGTAACTTAAAACTATATTAGTAATAAAATACAATGACTTTAAAAATTTATCAAAACTATATTAGTCTGTCTGATATCTCACTGCATTAACACAGTTGGTTAAAAACGAACGCCATGGATAATGGCTTTCGTAAAGAGAACTTACATAATATGATATAAATCTCCTAATATAATTTATTTTATAAATTAATTAAGATTTAATATTTAAGTCAATTGATTAAGAGATGTACGTCTCTAACATTTATTTTAATAAATGTCAATAACTATTAACTCGTAATCCAGACCAAGAAATACTTATATTGAGGTAAAATAAATAAAGAATGTATTAAATAAAGCAACCAAATCCTATTAATATGTTGAAAATATAAAAACATGATAAGAGAAATAAGCAAAGAGTTATAAGATTGTACATGAATATACTATGATAGATGGATAATATCTTCATTATGTATTTAAGGTTTTTTTTTTATAAAGTTAATGTTTGTACTGGGATGAAATATTATATAATAATATTATAATCAATAAAAAATACATGAGAATATCTAAAAATATAATTTGCTTAAATCTATCTCACGATAATTCGATAGATTTGACATCATTTTAGAAACTAATTTATATTTATTTCTTCATAATATTATACTCGTCACTATTGTTGAATAATTATATTTCATTTTTAGGAATATTTTTATTTTTTCTAATTTTAAAATTAAAAATTAAGATAAAATAAAGTAAAAATAGAAAAATAAATTTAATTTTTCATAAAAACGTATTATTCTTACCCTTTCATGTAAAATAAAAAAAGAATAAAACATGTACAATATAATTACTAAAAATATATTTTAATAAACATTATATATTTCCATGCTTATTATGTTCACATAGTTCTAAGAATACCTTTACAAAACTCAAAACAACCGGTTAATTAATATGAAAGCAATTAATGTTCTTAAAATTCCGAAACATTGGTTGTTACATTTTTCTTGGCTTTTGCCACGTCAAGTTAATGTACCTGCGGGAGCATATTAATATCCTTTACTTGTATTTGAGGTGCATCCCAAACTTTATTACTATAAAACTACTTGTCGTATAGTTTATAAATTGGTTTCATGGCAACTTCAATCAATATGTGGATCGAACATGTTACATTCAAATTCGTAATGTATAATAAAATAGATTACGTGATCCAATGAATTGAAAAATTAATAACACACTATGAATGAATGATTTGTGTCTCCCAGCCAAGTTTGGGATTACATCTTATCTAAAATTAAAACCACGCTTAACGCTTGTGAACGCAAATCCCGTAATGTATACTTTAATTAATTGTCAGTTATGTTGTTAATCAAGTGTTTTCCTATGTCTTTCGTTTTTGTACAAACTTTTTTAACGTCTTCGATTGTGAACAGAAGTACATCTATAAAATTTTAATTTTATATTATTCGAAAATTAAGAGTTACTAAAAAAAGACTAATTGAAAATTACTTTTGAATATGATTTTTTAAATAGTAATTATAAACTTGAATCTTGGACGATTGAAAACCTGATTTCGGTTCCACGTAACACATCTTCAATGAAGAGTAATAAACTTTAGGTATAATTAAGTATCATAATGAAAATTTATTTTATAGCCGAATTCAAATGCTGAAGAATGTAAAAGTTGAAGGAAGAAAGAAATAGAGAGAAAAAAAAAAGAAGAAATAGAAAAAAAATTGTTAAATGTGATAAGATGTTAAAAAAAATAGAGATTTTTTTTAAAAAAAAAAAAATTGAAGTAAAGATGAGATGAAATAAAAAATAATTGTATATTCGTGAGTTTTTTTTTTCCCTTGTCTATTTAACTAATACGAGTGTAATTATACAAATGTAAAAAAAATAAAAATTACACAACCTTTTCTCTCCCTAAATTAATCTTTGCTTGATTTTCTCAAAGTATAGGTTATATCTTAGCTTAAGCAATTATTTGTTAATTAAATTGCCATAGCATTAATGTGCGAAAGAAAAGACTAAAAACATATATATTGTAATTCTTTATCCATCTTCTCTTTCAAGTTTCATTTGATACCTAATTCATTTTTTCTAGTGGACTATCACTTTGGGGAAGGAAAGTCATCCTTCAGGTTACTTGATCAATCTCACAAATTAGATTTTATCACCTACTTAATTATTTTTTATCATAATCCACTTGAATTTAAAGCACAAATTCTAAACTATTTTTTTTTTAAAAAAATATTGGTTGATGCAATGGTTAATATCATACATTCACAAGAAACAAAACTGGTGTTTGATCCGTCGTAATAATCATATAATGAATAAAATTAATCTCTGCCTAAGTAGACTAAAAAAAATGTGACAAAACAAAAATTAAAAACCTAAAGACTACTAAAAAAAAAACTTACGGATCACACGATGACAATAAATATTAACTTTAAATAAATTTAATTCATTTAAATATTAATCTCATAAACTTGCTTATAGAATTTTGTTATTAAAAAAAAATGAATAAAGCAAAATTTAAATTTTTGTTACATCGGTCAATTAACTTTAAGCTAATTAAAAATAAAAAACCATCATATCTTTACGTTTATAATGCAATACATATGTTTAATTAAAATTTTCTATTAGTTATTATTTTAAATTAACCCTAAAAAGAATTATAATCCTTATATGAAGAACTATTTAATTTCTAAAAAATAATTTTATATTCATTTCAATCTTTTATTATAAAAATATTGGTTTTTTTCTTACTTTTAATAATTTATACAACTAATAGTAAAAGCAATAAAATCTTATTTCACTAACTGTTTTATCATAAATCTTTAAAAATTAACCAGTCCTTTTATAAATGTTTCAAAAACAAAATAAACTCTGAAAATATTATTATTAGTTATCCAATATATTATTCTCAAGGAAAATAAATGTTGAAGAGAGTAAGAAGACATAACTTTAATTACATTTTTACTACAACATTTTACATTTACCACATCAATAATTTCCAAAATTAATATATAAGTAAAAATTAATAATGCACACCTTCATGCACCTCATTTTGGGCAGGCATAGTAAAAAATTGTTATTTGAAAGAAGTTCAAGATACTTTTACTATTAAAATAAGAATTTCTTTTTGTATTTGGTATTAAAATTTGCAAAAGTAATTTTTTAAGTTTAATCCAATTATAGGTGTAGAAGTTTATTAGATGATAAAAATCAGGAAATTAAATAATGTTGCAAGTAGAGTTCAGTTGTGTGGTTAACATTAATGATTTGTCTGTCACTATTATATAATAAGGCTGTCAGTTGTGTTAAGTCGCATATTCAGTGATTGTGCCCACTTAACTTTCATGTTTTCCCTGTGCTTATTACCTTTGTAAAATTAAAATCACCATCATTTAAAATTATTTACATAAATGAGTATATTTTGTCAGTATCATGGGTAAAAGATTAAAATGGATCTATTTCATAAATTATTTATTGAAATGAGTTTATTATAAAATTATTAATTTTATGAAAATGAGTCAATTTTGTCGTGTGTTATTTTTTATATTAATTTTAAAATAATCGATGTAAAAAAGTTCACTTTCTATATTGATTTTGATTTTAATTTATGTAAAAATTATTCTTTTGTATTATTTTAAATCGATTAAATGTATAACTAATGTAAAAAGTAATACTTTGTTATATTAATTATTTCAGAATTATGTAAAAAGTAATACAGGATAAAACAGATTTATTTTCATAAATTATTTCAAATTGGATCTATTTCAATAAATAGTTAATTAAACAAACTCAATTTAGTCATTTATCTGATAAAAAAGAATAATAATAAAAACTTTTATAATTTATTTTGATTTGATAAGATCTCACTATTAAATCTTTTTATTTTTATCTTATGATATACTAACTATATATTATTCTAATAATATCATGATATAACCACTAAAATGTATTTTATCTCAAAAACTTAAATGTCGATCTAAAAACTATAATTAATACCTTAAACTAATGTGTTAATTTAATAATTTTTTCTTTGAGTTCTTTTATCCGACAATCTTAAAAAATTAAGTGTTTTAGTTTATAACAAAGATAGTGTAAGATAAAATCTAAAGAAGTAAAAAGAATATTTTAAATTATTGGACTTGCGATGTAAACAAATATTGTGATGAAAAGGTAAAAATACTCAACATCACAAACATTGAGACATGATAATACTATATTTAATTAGTCATTGGATTCAATTAAAAAAATAAACATTCGTCCGAGAGAACTTGATAATAACTAGATCAAACTAATTAGAAATTATTAACTAGTTCAAAACTCATCTAGATAATTAAACCTTATTTTAAATTTCGTCAAAGATTACATTTTTACATGGTTAGAATTTGGAAGGTCTTTTTTCTCACACCTCACATAAGAAATACTATAATAATTTATAATTTATAAAAAAATATAAATAAGTTAATGAAGTTTTAAATACATCTGTTTTCTAATATCCACACAATAATTTAGATTATATGTAAATATTCCACTCTTATACACATAAATGTTGAACAATACAATGTATTAATATAGAAGAAAAATATGAAAACACATAAATTCAAGTAAATAATAATTCGAATTAAGATCTCATTAGATGTGAAATCATATTTTTTTAATAAAGAATCACTTTATTCATAAAATAAGTTAAAAAAGCTATTAAATACTCATTGTATCTTTTAGAAGAAGTAATGTTGTTCATACTCCTCAGCAACATAGTTTAAGGTTGTGGTTCTCAATAATCAATAATTTCTATAAAATTAAGCTCAATGATAAAGGAATAGTTTTTGTTTTTGTTTTTGTTTTTTGTATTTTTATTTTTATGTTTAAGAGAAACCTTTATTCTCATAAAGTAAAGCTCAATAACAAAGGAATAACTTTTGTTTTAACTTTTTTCAGATAATAAAGAAATATATTATATATTAACAAAAGTAATCAACAAGTTAAATGTTCTTATGTAAAGAATATGCACATGATAAGCTTTAAAAGACATATAATTCTTTTTAAGATTGATGGAAAATGTTCACCAATTTTTCTTACTTTGTACTTTTATATTACTTTATAAGAAAGTGGATTTCAGAACATTACCATCTTATTACAATCAGTTGATTGATTGATTTTTGTAATAAACAACAAGCTTTAAAAGTTGAGAATATAGTATGTGTGCACCTATAACCAGAAACTTTCGAACCTATCTAACACAAAGCTTTCGAACCTGTCTAACAAGAAACTTCATCAAAATACATAGGTGTCTGATGATATAGGAATAAGTGGTATGATAATGTCTATCCCAAAAGCTATCATAATCATTTCAGCCGCCATTTTACCTGACACAATGAGCAGTAGTTAGATGATAAGGAAGCCATCAATAATAACAATGGATATTGTAAAGGGAAGCCTATTGTTAATGAAAGTATCATAAGAAGTGAGGTATAAAATCCTATGTTGTTGCCCAGTAAAAAATGCCCAAAATGAATCGGAAATTTGTTGGCAAATACAGATCTTCGAGCCTTGTGTCATCGTTATCATCCTGCCACACTCCACCAGGAGGACTAAATACCACCAGATACGTGACCAATATCGCATTGTTTAGGTAGATTATCTGATTGTTGAGGAGGAACTTGATTATTGATTGCTACTTCCATAGATTCACTCATGTTGGATGTATTAACCTGGTGATTTAAGTCTTTTCCATTCATAGCTATTGTTTTATGCAGAATAGTGTGAATTTCTAAATCACAAGCTTCGCTTTCAAGTGTATGAGAATATGAACGACGCTCATTTCTCTTTGATTCAACGAATTTACCTCTGTCAGCTTTTTCAAATCATCATCATCCACCAACAACAAATAAATTAACTGCAGTCTCAATTTAATTAATTAATTATAATAAAAAATAATTGAAAAAATAAAGTAAAGCTTTCGTTGTCTCTGTTAGATCAAGATGATTAACACATCTAAGGTTTTGATTTCTACAAGACAGACGAAACTTTCTCATACAGAACATCAGCGAGCAAGTCAGACGAAACAAACACAGACAAAAGATGACTCCTCAGACTGAAGTCATTCATCTGTCTCAAGTCAAAGTCATCAGACGATAGGATAAGACGAAACCTCTTAAAGACTGAAGAAGTATATCGTCTGTCCAAGAAGTGAAGCAAAGTTTGAGTCACTCGCGCCAAGATTTCAAATCTTAAGAAGTACTCATTAGAAGCATCCAAGATCAGTATAGGGATTCATGCTTACACATGCAACTCAAAAAGGTCTTCACCTTTTTGTCAAAGTCTCTGTACAAGTCAGAAAAGGTATTGCGCACGCAATCTAAATCCGTTGCACACGCCATCAATCACTCAAGTACTATCTGACACCTTTTGGAAAGCTCTCAAAGAAATATTCAACGGCATTCTCATGTGTCTAACGGTTATCTGAGGATGATGCCTATTTAAAGACTTCACTTCATCAGAGTTTAGTTGGCGAAAACGCTTCTATTATTCTATCTTCTGTGATTTCGGTCAATACATCTGATTGTACTTCTTTGTAAAACCCTCTCTGCGAAGAGGAATCTTTCTGTTCTTTAGAACATCTTTTTAAAATTCACTTGTGTGGTAGTTTAGCCTGAGGAGGCTGGTTGTTCAAAGAATACCTATGTTGTTTAGCCTGCGAAGGCTGTGTTCAAAGAATATCTTGTTATAGTCAGAAGTGGCTGGGTGCAAATAATACTTGTAAAAATAGTTGTGTACTTATCTTCTTAAGTGTTTGACTAACGGGGATAATTAAGCTATAACGTATCTTACTTAAAAATAATCCTTGAAGATTAAGTAATACTTTGTCTGAACATATTTAAACCCACAGACGAAAGGGAAAAATATTTTTTAAAAACACAATTCAACCCCCCTTCTTCTTGTGTTCTATCTTTTACAGTCTCAAGCTTATAGAAGTTACCACTCCGTACATAAAGGAATAACTTTTGTTTTGTTTTTTTTATTTTTATTTTTTTGTTTAACAGAAGTCTTTATTCTCATAAAATTAAGCTCAATGACAAAGGAATAACTTTTATTTTGATTTTTTGTGTTTTTTAGATAGCAAAGAAATATATTGTACATTAACAGAAGTAATCAACGCTCAATCTCAATGATAAAGGAATAACTTTTATTTTGGTTTTTTGTGTTTTTTAGATAGCAAAGAAATATATTGTACATTAACAGAGGTAATCAACAAGTTGAATGTTCTTAATTAACGAGTATTACATAATAAGCTTTAAAAGACATATAATTCTTTTTAAGATTGATGGGAAATGTTCACCAATTTTTTTTACCTTATACTTTTACATCAGAAAGTGGATTTTGGTGCATTAATACATGAAATGAGAGGTAATTCACTTGCACTCAAAGAAAAAAAAAATTGATGGAATAAAATTAGATTCTCTCATTTAGGAATTTTTATTAAGTATGTATTATATATTCACAATTTTTTTTTGTTTAAAGGAAACTATTATACTGTACAGAGTCTATAGCATATAATCGTATTTTCATTCTCATTTCAGTGGTTAAATATTAATTTTGTGTACTCAAAATAGTATACGAAACAATGGTGCTTGAAAAACGCCAAAGACTCTAAAATTCTTATTTCTCACCAAGAAACTTTTTACTTAAATATATTATTAATGGTCTATTTGTATACATATTGGAAGTAATCCACTTGCATTTAAAGAAAAAATTGATGGAATAGAATGTTACGTACAAAATTAAATCCTCTTATTTATGAATTTCTATTAAGTTTTTACTGTATGTTCACACTTTTTTTATTTGAAGGTAGAAACTTTGTTATTTTGTTTCTAATATATAAAGGAATGATGATATAATATTTATTAAATAATTAAAATATTTTATATGAAAATAAAAGAAGTTAAGAATTATGAAATATTGAAAAACATAAAAAATGCACATATCATTCAAGTTATTCTATATATTATTGTCATGTACTCGTTTATAAATGATGAAAGTAAAGATATTAGAAATTATATTAAATTATTTATTTGAGTTATCAACCGTGTAAAAATGAAATACTTATAATTACCTCAACAATAATCTCTAAAACTATAAACACCTTCATGCACCTCATTTAGAGAAATAACTTATTTTTATTAATAATTTAACACTTTGTTTAACAGATACAAATAGTTGAGAAGAATGTTTTCAATACATGAAAGAAGTTTCAAACTTGTCTAATAAGAAACTTCATCAAAATACATAGTGTCTAAGGATATTAGGAATAAGTGATACGAATGTCTATCCCATTTCAACCGTCATTTCACCTGACTCAATGATAGTCATAGAGTAGTAGTTGGATGATAAGGAAGCCATCAATAATAACAATAGGTATTGCAAATGGAAGCCTATTGTTAACGAAAGTATCTTAAGAAGTGAGGTATAAAATCCTACAGTTGCCCAGTAAAAATGTCTAAAATGAATCTGAAAATTTACTGGTAAATACAGATCTTCGAGCCTTGTGTCCATCGTTATCATCCTGCCACACTTCACTAGGGGGACTAAATATCATTGGATACGTGACCAATATCGCATTCTTCTAGGTAGATTATCTGATTGTTGAGGAGGAACTTGATCATTGATTGCTACTTCCAAAGATTCACCTAGGTTGGATGTATTAACCTGGTGATTTAAGTCTTTTCCTCTCATAGCTCATATTTTATGCAGAATAGTGTGAATTTCTAAATTACCATCGCTTTTAAGTGCCATGAGAATATGAACGACGCTCATTTCTCTTTGGTTTAATGAATTTACCTCTGTCAGCTTTTTCAAATCACCATCATCCACCAACAACAAATAAATTACCTGCAGTCTCAATTTAATGTTAGTGGTGATAAAGAATTTCCTTGGTTGTTTTTTTTTATTAAGTCATTCCTCCTTCTTCATTTCCTTTAAATGTTCCACTAACAATTTCACTACATCAAATTGGTTATTTTTTATGCAACATGAAGCAGAGTGTCCCCTTTTGCAGTTTTATATTCAATACTGAATTTCGTAATATCCATCTCAAGCTTATGGAAGTTACCACTCCTTACATAAAGGAATAACATTTGTTTTGATTTTTTGTTTTTGTGTTTAAAAGAAACCTTTGTTCTCATAAAGTTAAGCTTAATGACATAGGGATAATTTTTGTTTTGGTTTTTTGTATTTTTGTTTTTGTTGAATAACTTTTGTTTTGGTTTTCTGTTTTTGTATTTTTTAGATAGCAAAGAAATATATTGTACATTAACACAAGCAATCAACAAATTGAATGTTCTTAAGTAACCGGTATGTACATAATAAGCTTTAAAAGACATATAATTCTTTTTAAGATTGATGAGAAATGTTCACCAATTTTTCTTACCTTATACTTGTACATTACTTATACTTGTACATTACTTTATCAGAAAGTGGATTTCGGTACATTACCATCTTATGACTATCAGTTGATTGATTTTTCTAATAAATAACAAGCTTTAACAAGTTGAGAGTGGAGTACATGTGCACCTATAACCACTTTCTTATTAATACATGAAATTAGAAGTGGAATAAAATCTCATGTACAAAATTAGATTCTCTCATTTAAGAATTTCTATTAAGTTTGTGCTATATATTTACAGTCTTTTTTGTTTAAAAGAAACTATTATACTATACACTATTTTCATTCTCATTTCAGTGGTTAAACATTAATTTTGTGTACGCAAAATAGTATACGAAACAATGGTGCTTGAAAAACGTCATAAACTCTAAAATTCTTATTTCTTGTGAGAAATTTTTTACTTAATATATTATTAATGGTCTATTTGTATACATAAAGAATGTTTCAATTGATAATTCTTATTAATACGAGAAATTAGAAGTATTCCACTAGCATTTGAAGAAAAAAAAATTAATGGAATAAAATGTCTTCCTTTTATTTATGAATTTCTATTAGATCTCTATTGTATGTTCACACTTTTTTTTGTTTGAAGGTACAAGTTTTGTTATTTGTTTGTAATATATAAAGGAATGGTGATATAATATTTCTTAAATAATTAAAATATTTTATATGAAAATAAAAGAAGTTAAGAATTATGAAATCTTGAAAAACATAAAAAAAGTTCATATAATTCAAGTTATTCTATATATTATTGTCATGTATTTAGCTAAGTGATATGAACATATGTTGTTCAACATGCCTTTATAAATTATGAAAGTAAAGATATTAGAAATTAGATTAAATTATCGAGTTGAGTTTTCAACTGTGTAAAAATGAAATATTTACAATCACCCCAATAATAATTTTTTAAATTGTGTAAAATAATATATATATATATATATATATATATATATATATATATATATATATATATATAAACACTAACTATGAACACCTTCATGCATCTCATTTAGATAAATAATTTATTTTTATTACTAATTTAACACGTTTGTTTAAAAGATATAAACAGTTGAGAAGAATGTCTTCAATACATGAAAGAAATTTAGAACCTATCTAACAAAAAACTTCATCAAAATACATTGGTGCCCGAGGATACTAGGAATAAGTGGTAAGACAATATCTATTCCAAAAGCTATCATAATCATTTCAGCCGTCATTTCATCTGACGAAATGATAGTCATGGAGCAGTAGTTGGATGATAAGGAAACCATCAATAATAACAATGAGTATTGTAAAGGGAAACCTATTGTTAACGAAAGTAGCATAAGAAGTGATGTATAAAATCCTACGGTGTTACGCAGTAAAATTGTCCAAAATGAATCTAGAAATTTGCTGGCAAATACAGATCTTCGAGTCTTGTGTCCATTGTTATCATCCTGTCACACTCCATCAGGGGACTAAATACCATCAATTACGTGACCAATATCGCATTCTTCTTCTAGATAGATTATCTGATTATTGAGGAAGAATTTGATTATTGATTGCTACTTCCAAATATTCATCAATGTTAAAATGTATTAACACGATGATTTAAATCTTTTTCACTCATATAAAAATTATCTTAACCAATAAATATTATTTTAAAAATTTATAAATATTAAAATTAAATTTTGAGATTTAAACTAAATTCAACATAATTTAAAAGGATATTATAAACATGGTGTGATACAAGAAGGGTATACAACAAGTAGTAATCTTATATTTTTGATATTTTAACATAAAAAAGGAATATATTATAGTTAATAGAAGCTTTCTTAAATCAGAAAAAAAATATATTGTATGTTGATGAGCAATCAACAAGTTAAATATTTTTAAATGAGTATGTATATAACCCAAAATCAATAAGAGTCCAGACACTTAGCACTTTGGTTTGGCTTCATTCGCTTTGGATGATGATCTCTAAAGCGTGTTGAATGTATATTTTTAGTTAACAAGCTAAAAAATACCAATATAATTTTTAACAACTTTTCGATACAACTTTAGAAGCATCAAATGGTTGCCAAACCTTACATCCTTTGACACTGGGAGCAGAATTCCACGCCTATTGAAACTATCCAAAAATATCTTAAATTTTTAGCTGTTTTTTTTTTCTTTTTAATTAACGTGAGTTGACCAAATCTTAATTGTTTCATGTCTTGAATTTTAGTTTTTTTAAAATTTGTCAATTTTTAGTCCTTATTTATATTTTGTCTGTATTTTTAATGTTTATCGCTGAATTAAAATAGTTAAGTACCGGTTATAAGAAAAGATCATATGACACTTTTATATTAATATTTAATGATTTAATTTAATATTATAAATAAAAAATTAAAGTTAACAAAATATTTTAGAAAAACTAAAAATTATGGAAAGGAATACCGTAACCTTTACCCTCTAAGGACAAGGAAAAAAAAAATAAAAATAAAAAAACTATGCTACAAGTAAAATGGCCCAGCAAAATGACGTACTCAAAATTGAAAAATATGAAATTTCTCTGTAAAAGAATTGCCGATATAACTAAATAACTTTTGACAAGTAATTAATTTGACAATAAACATGTAATATGATATGTTTATGAGAAAGAAAAGAAAATAAAAAAAATGATAATGATATATTTTTTATTTAATTCGAGAGAAAATAAAGAAAATGATTTTAAAACTCAAATTTTAAAATTTTCTTTCCGAATTCCAGTTTTAAGTCTTTTTCCTCGTTCTCCAACCTTTTCCCTCTTACCAAAGGCCATAATGTTATATATCTTTGATGTTAGTTACCTGTAGGTGCAAAAAGTTATATAATGAGAGAAGGATATTCCATCATGTTGCAGAGAACAACTTAGATTCTTGCTTTATTTTCAGAGAGTCAAAGATGGAATTATGAGTGAAGAATACTAATGAAAGCGATGAGCTAACTCTCCACAGTGATAGGTTGATATAATTAGATCTATGGTCAATTCACACCTATATAACTTGCAAAATCAACATTAAGATATAATATTTTCCCTTTTTATTTGGTTCCTTAGTTTTTTTATTTTTTTATTATCGAATTGAATTATGAGTGAGCACATTTATGTATTTATGTATAGAACGCGATACAATGCATGTATCAAATGATAACATCTAACCACGAGAGAGAGAGAAGCAGTGTTTAACATGCATTTGAAATTAATTTATAACTTTTTATAATCTTGAAAATTTTGTTTGACAAGTGTTTGTAAGTTTAGTTTGATAAAATAGACTTGTTCACTGCAAGTGTTTGTTCGGTAATTTTTAATTTATTTTCAACTATTATATTAATAGATATTGTCTTTATAATTATGTATATTAAATTTATATAATTTATTTTTAAGATATATTTTCTAATAATAAATATTTTATATATAATTTAATTAACTAAAATATCAAATTAAATAATTTAATCAAATAAATTTAATATATATAAAAAATAACAAGTTTATCTTCTTAACTAATCTACTTAGAATATATTTTTATCTTTTTAATAAAATATAATGATAGACTCATGATGTTAACTATATTCTTGATTAATTTAAATTTTATTTTATATAGAGAGAGACGGTGATAAGTGTATAATATGCATGTATTGATTGATTTATAGACTTAAGTGATCTAATCATGATCACATAGATATATTGTCCTTGTCCCGTTACAAATGAAAGTGAGTCCTAAATAATAAATATCCATAAATTGAATAAACCTTAAATTCATGTTACATACTTACTTTAAAAAATGAAACATTAAATTAATGAAACTCAAAATTAATCATAGACAAAAATACTCTATAAATAAAATGACAACACAGCACATAATCCATTTACATCAATATAATAAAATAAGATTTTTTTTTATTAACACCTTAGTATTTCATATATTTTAAGTTTTATATTTATATAAATAAAATTTTCAATATAACACAATAAGCTGTAAACTTTATGACACTTATAATGAACTTATACTTATAATTCACCAAAAAAAAAAAAGCTTATACTTATTTTTAAAACATTGATTTTTATTTTAAACTTTTTTTGAGTAAGATGCCAATAGAATTTTGTTTAACCACAAAAAAGACTGTTTCAAACATATATTTAACACTAAGCAAGCTAATCTTGAGCATGGCCTGTTGGTATACTTAATGTTGTGATAATAATGTCAGGTTCGAGACTCGAAACCAAGTACTAAATGATGTTATCCTATAAAAGACAAAATTTGACATTTTTATAGAACAAGAAATTGAAGAGTCGAAAGATCACTTGTCTATTCAAGAATAGACAAACATGTCATATTCGGAAAATAAAATAATAATAATAGCCTAACTGTAGTAATTTCCATACATATTTATTTTTTACACATTAGTAATTAAATACATTTCTTTTCATTATTTATGTTTCTGTCATATTTTTTAAGACATACTTACTTAACCTTTCTATTATTTCTCTCTCGAATTGTGATCTCCTTATTATTGGTTTAATTCTTTGTTTACATTTAAAATGTCAATTTCTCTTTTATACACAAACACCTTTGTTTTTTCGTCACAAGATGATTTTTCCATTATAAGAAATAAAAATATTATTAATTTGTTGCTCAACCTATTTATTTATGATTTTAATAATTGTGATCTTTTTACACAGGTGGCTGCCAGTGAGAAAAATGTCTCTGGTTTTGTTATTATAATAATGTGAATCAATCTAGGTCTTGAAAGTAGTTAGTATTGAAATTATACATGTCAAGTACATGTAAGTATTCAACGGGTGAGAGAAGAAGTTACATGTTATCAATTACTAGTTGAAAATGTAATGATTTGAATGGCCAAAACTATGCTTAAAGTTGGGGTTTACGTGGCTTTGTTTCCCAATAGAAAAAGACATCTAACTGTCTCCAAATAAAGAATGGAAGTGGGGAACCCAACCCCACCAATTATTGTTCAAAAATGATTCATCTAAGGCCACTGAAAATGAAATACTGGTAATAATGCTCAATAGAAGATAGTATAAAATATAAATGGCATGAAAATCATGTATTTTCAAATGGAATTTAGATTAGTGTGTAAATGGTTATTTATGAGTCGATCTTCTGCTGGAGTTGAAATCTGTTTGAAATGAGCTCGTGAGTTAAGTAGGCCATAAAGTTAAATAGGTATAAAAGTGAGTCAGTAACCTACATTTTGTATGATTCATAATGTTGTCATTTATTTTGTATAAGTAATGTTGCCATAAAAGTGAATAAGTATCCTTCATTTCGTCAAAACTTTGTTAGGCCTTTTTTAACTGGGCAAATCTTTTGATTCATAGTGTTGTATTTTATTTAGTCTATAACTACAATATAAATATAAAATTTATAAATTAATTATAAATTAAATCTAAAATTAAAATAAAAGAGGAATACTTAATCACAATCTGTTGTATCAAAATCTTCATAAGCACTTAGAGGTGAAATGAACTTAGTCCATAGCCATTTAGAATGATTTTCTTCTTAAAAATGTGATTTTAATCAAATCCTTATTTTTTTCAAATCACATATGCTCTTATAAGTATACCAATTAAACTCATTTAATTGATCAATATAAGTATACCAATTAAACTCATTTAATTGATCAATATTTTCATTCTCACCGTGATTATGTTGTTGGTGTGAGATTATAATTACCCGTATGTAGTTGACCAATGTTTTCATTCTCACGATGATCAATATTGTTGTTAGCGTGGGATTGTGTACCCTATTGGAAAGTATGTGTTTATATGGATTAACTTTTGGGTAATAAATATTTTGACAATAAATATATGAATTAGTTTAGGTTTGATAATACATGTCTATATGGATTAATTTTGGATGACAAATATGATGATCGAGCATAATCAAGTACATGAATTGATTTAAGATTTTCAATTTAGATTTTTACCATTCCTTATAGTTTTGGATAAACTCATTCTTCGACTGCGGAGCTTTTCAGAAGCTGTGGCTTTTTTTTTAGGTCAGATTACCAATTTTAATAATCTAATTGAATTTCTTTAAAGGCGAATTAAGCTACATTAATCTTAATTCCCTCTCGGAATACGAAGATGTGTTTAGTGTTTAATTAAATTAACTCTTAATTTCATAATAGCCATGTTGAATTAGGCTTTTTAATATTTGTGTCAATTCATTTTACACTTGAATGATTAAATCCACTCTCATAATTTAAAAACTTAAGTTACTTTTTTTTTTATAATTTTAAAGGATCATTCAATTCTTCTCTAAATATATATGATTATGAGAAATGGTAAACAAATGCTCAATAGAAAAGAAATTGCAATTAAATACAAAATATTTAAATTAGCGTCAACCATTATTTAGAATTTATTTCTCTGAATTTAGAAATAAGAAAAATTGCAATTTCATAGTGATATTTTTTGCCCCTTGCACCCAACAAACGACAATAACAACAGTTGTTGTATTGGGATTGGATGTAGACGGAAGGCTGAACTAGTATAAAATACTCTGTGCAAATTCTCTTCTCCGTACACTTTTATATCTCTATATCATATATGTTGAATTCCAATGAAAGTTAAATGTGTATGTTTAATTCATTTGGTAAACTGCTCTGAATATAAAAGATTTGAAAAGATAAATAAAAACAAGTCGATTTATTTTCATATCATTCTGTTGTCTGTGATACATTTCATGTTAATTGTACTAAGGTTAACAAAGATAGCATTGAATCTGAAAATAAAAGAGGATAGAAACGAACTAAAGAAAAAGAGCCTAAAGTGGAACATAGAATCTATTCAATCCCCCTATTCTCTTCTAGATTCTAATAGGGACCAACAATAACTTTTTCAAAGAATTTTTACTCTCTTTGTAATTCTCTGTGTTTGAAAAGAAAAAATGGTCGCCAAGAATATCAACGAAGAAACTGAGGAGACCTTCTTTGCTGAAGAAATGTTCCTTACTAGCAAGTGGATAGATAGAAGAACCCTTGAAAAGCTCTTCGGAGACGTTCTTGAAACTGGGTGAATGAAGTTTGCTGAGTGGAAAGGTGCTTGGCTGATGGAGGCATACGCTGAGTACTGAAGTAATGCTCAGATCATCAATGGTAGCATCTATGGCACGATATCAGATAAAGAGTATCTGATAAACTTGGAGATTAACGCTTCTGTTGTCAGATGCAAAGTTGACGAAGTTATCTATCATCCCAACTAAAATGCTCAGTTAGACGAAGAAATGTTAGATAGAGCTTTATATGGAAGGGGTCATCCATCCAATGACAACAAGTATCTGAGGGCTGAAAACTTGATTCCAAAGTGCAAAGTCTTGCACAATCTGCTCTTCAACATCTTCAACCCTAGTTACTATGTCTAGGAACAATGTAAGCAACAGAGACAAATTCTGTCTCTTCCATCTATTGCAGAAAGTGAATATCAATCTTCCTCATATCATCTTGGATCATTGACTTAGTGCCTTAAGAAGCAGAAACCTAAAGAGTATATCCTGCTATCTTCTCTGATATCATCATCACTTCGAGTCTAATAATGTAACATGGTACCTGTGCGGACAAGATATCAAACAGAGTATTTTTACCAGAATGTGTGTCTAGATTAAAAGTCTAAGAGAAGGGATATTTCACGTTCTCTTATTGAATAGTCATAAATATTATATATTATATGCTACTTATACTTAAAAATAAAATAGAAATTAAAGTTTTACTATTTATATTCTAAATCAGAAATTATTTATAATTTATTTATAATTATTTTATAGTTAAAAGATACTCCAATTCAATTACTACACCCACACATAAAAAAAAAAAAAAAAAAAAAAAAAAAAAACCTTCAAACTTATCGTTAAGGAAGATGAATTAATTGTGGAACGGGTAACTTCTTTGCAGCGTAATAAATAATATAAGTTGAGTTGACCGAAGATAAATATTAATATTTAATATATCATTATTTATTTTTAAACTTCTTCACTTGTGTTACGCTTAATTATCAAAAAAGTTAGACTATATAGTATTCTACTTTGAAAGTTAGATACCTTTTGAGTTAAAAATTGGGTAAAAAAATTATTTAAAGACAACTCAATTCATCTATTTTCTTAAACCACTGAGATTAATTGGTTAACCATCACTTACAAGTACTCTATACTATTTGTATATTATTTAGAAATAAAATAAAAAAATTGTTGAAGTGGAAATTAGTTAGATTTATTACTATGTGGAGTGTGTTACCATACTCATTATAAGTTTTTAAGATTATTGTTAATCATTAATATTTCTTAACTTCCATTCTTCATTTGACTCTAATAAACTATTTGTATTACTTTTATCATTAATATTATTTGCAAAAAAATTTGGTCATACATGAAAGAAAAATAAGAAATCTGAATGAAAATAATGAAACAAAGATTTAGAAATAAAAATAAAAATAGATTTTACTCATTGATTTAGATTTGGTCATTACACACTACTATTATTTCTCCTAATAATATTTTCTTGAACATTCATGTCCTAAATTATTATATTTTCTTGCACTCTTGCAAACAAGAATCTACCACGTTGGCTGCATAATGACCACGAGCCTTTGATAAAAACATGAAAATATATAATTAACTCAATTATAAAGAATAATTACAAAAGCTAAAAAAAAATATATCAATGGTGTGAGAGATAATTACCAGCACTCATGTCAACAGACTTGGTCAAGCTACAACCAGTAATGCATTCATAAAAGAGGTCTCTGGAATCACTTTTGCGACAATTTTTGTCAATACAATATTTTACACAAACCTAATAAATAGGGGGAAATACTAGAACAGGTGGACATTCTCACGCACATTTGGCTTCACAACTAAGATTACTTTCATCAGATCCAATATGCCCAATTGGAGAATTGGAACTAAATTTTGAGAAATTCAACAAAATTATAAACATAATCACATAGCTAATAATCTTCATCTCATTTTGCTTAGCCATGCTCTTCATCGTATAAATATGATGTATCTAAGAATTTGGATGAATATTGATATTTTGTTTTAATGTTTCAAGAAAAGAAAAATCAATTTATAGATATAAAATTGATTCGGTTGAATATTTTTTATTTCATAAATATAATATTTAATTTAATAATAAAAATAAAATAATTCTATATTAAATACAGATTAAATATAATATTTAATTTTATAATAAAAATAAAATATGTGTATATTAAGTAGTGCAATAAATACAGCATTAAATGCTATAATAAATACGTGTATATTAAGTAGTGCAATAAATACAGTATTAAATGCTATAATAAATATGTGTATATTAAGTAGTGTAATAAATACAATATTAAATGCTATAATAAATATTTTGTTTTAATTATTAAATTAAATATTTTATTTAATATACTGTATTTAATGTAGAAATATTTTATTCATTTTATTTTAAATTCAACTGATTCTTCAAATTATAAAGAATATTCATTTATAGACCAAATGGAACAAAGATATATTGAACTTATCTTACAAATTTTTATGAAAATAATAAAATAATAGAGTAATAAAACTCTGTTAAAGATATGTTAAATAATTTATTAAAATAAATTAATTATAATCTAAAAGTTTGCATGAAAAGATGGAATAGGATTCCCAATTTATATTAGACATAGTTTGTAAAATTACATATACAAATTCGTATTGTCCGTAAAATAATTTTAAATCAATGCAATTCAACGCCTTGATGTATTTTGTATTTTACATATGTAATTTTTATTTTTATAAATTATATAATTTTGTGAAAGAAAATCGAATAACTTAAAATTGTTTTGAAAGAAAAACCGAATTATAGTAATAAAAGAATCACTTACAATTAAATAATAAAAGTATAGTGAGTTATATAACATCATGCATTATTGTATTATTTATAAATATCATATTTTATTTTATGTAATATTTATTATAACCTTTAATACAGTATTTATTGCACTATTTAATATCCTGTATTTAATGTAGAATTATTTTATTTTTATTATTAAATTAAATATTATATTTATGAAATATAAAATATTCAACCGAATCAATTTTATGTCTATAAATTGATTTTTCTTTTCTTGAAACATAACAACAAAATATCAATACTCATCCAAATTCATAGATACATCATATTTATACGATGAAGAGCATGGCTAAGCAAAATGAAATGAAGATTATTAGCTCTTTGATTATGTTTATAATTTTGTTGAATTTCTCAAAAGTTAGTTCCAATTCTCCTGTTGGGCATATTGGATCTCATGAAAGTAATCTTAGTTGCCCAGCCAAATGTGCGGCAGAATGTGCACCTCTTCTAATATTTCCCCCTCTTTATTACGTTTGTCTTAAAAAATGTATTGACAAAAATTGTCCCAGAAGTGATTCCAGAGACCTCATTTATGACTGCATTACTGGTTGTAGCTTGACCAAGTCTGTTGACATGAATGCTGGTAATTATCTCTCACAAGTCACACCATTGATATATTTTTTTTTAGTTTTTGTAATTATTCTTTATAATTGAGTTAATTATATATTTTCATGTTTTTATCAGAGGCTCGTGGTCATTATGCAGCCAACGTGGTAGATTCTTGTTTGCAAGAGTGCAAGAAAATATAATAATTTAGGACATGAATGTTCAAGAAAATATTATTAGGAGAAATAATACTGGTGTGTAATGAATAAATCTAAATCAATGAGTAACATCTATTTTTATTTTTATTTCTAAATGTTTGTTTCATTATTTTCATTCAGATTTCTTATTTTTCTTTCATGTATATGACCAAATTTGTTTGCAAATAATATTAATGATAAAAGTAATATAAAAATAGTTCATTAGAGTCAAATGAAGATTGGAAGTTAAGAAATATTGATGATTAACAATAATCTTAAAAACTTATTATGAGTCTGGTAACACACTCCACATAGTAATAAATCTAACTAATTTCCACTTCAACAAAATGTTTGAAAATTTCATCTCCGTGAACCAAACAATTTTTTTTATTTTATTTTTAATAATATGCAAATAGTATAGAGTACTTGTAAGTGATGGTTAAACAATTAATCTCAGTGGGTTAAGAAAATAGATAAATTGAGTTGTTTTTAAATAATTTTTTGCTCAATTTTTAACTCAAAAGGTATCTAATTTTTAAAGTATAATATCATATAGTTTAATTTTTATAATAATTAAGCGTAACACAAGTGAAAAGTTTAAAAATAAATAATGGTATATTAAATATTAATATTTATATTAATTTGGTCAACTCAACTTATATTAATTATTATGCTGCAAAGAAGTAACCCGTTTCACAATTAATTCATCATATTTAAATATCTTTTTAATTTGTGTGAAATAATAAGTTTAAAGGTTTTTATTATTATTATTAATATGGGATGGGTGATTTATATACTCCTAATAATTAAATTGGAGTATCTTTTAACTATATAAAATAATTACAAATAAATCATAAATAATTTCTAATTTAAAATATAACTGGTAAAACTTTAATTTTTATTTTATTTTTAATTAGAAGTAGCATATAATATATAATATTTATGATCATAAATAAGAGAACGTGAAACATTATCTTGTCCCTTAGATGACTATTAATATTTATGACTTTACGTCACTGTGTGATATTTCTAAGAAATAATAATTTAGATTTTTAAAATAAATGTTATTTTCTCATCTTAAAATAAACTCTTGACATAAAAAATAATAATTTTCAGATGACTAAAATTTAAAATAAATATTGTATGAAAATCAAAATTTATTCATTTCATTAAAATTATATTAAAACAATAATTTAAACTTTACAGACATAAAAAATAAAAACATTCAGACACCAAAATTACAACTCACACACACATAACACTATTTCTACAACCAATATACATCATAAATAATAATAAAATAAAATAAAACTACCCAAACGGCATGTAATAATGACCAAAAACCTTTCCTCTGCAGTTAAAAAGCAACCCCCACGACAAAATTATAAATAACTTGTTCATATTATTATAATAATTATCACTTCATCCAGTTGAATTAATAACTTACTTGTTCGATCAATAATTAGCCCAAGTTTTACAACATTGACCCCAATGGTAGAATATTTTTTATTAAATCAACAATTAAGCATAAATATCAATTCTTGAGGTTCTTAAAAAATATATAGTATGCAGTAAAAGTTTAAAAAATTAGATTTACAGGAAATTAATCATAGTTTTATTAAGCATAAATATCAAATTTAAGGATTGATTATCATTTCATTATCAGAAATTTTTTAAGAAACTTTTTATTATAAATAATAGCACTCTTTTATCTATTCTATAACATTAACGAGATTAAACATTTAAAGAAAACAAAAATCATCTTAAATAAACATGTATGTAACATCTATATTTATTTTTATTTCTAAATGTTTGATTCATTATTTTCATTCAGATTTCTTATTTTTCTTTCATGTATGACCAAACTTGTTTGCAAATAATATTAATGACAAAAGTAATAAAAATAGTTTATTAGAGTCAAATGAAGAATGGAAGTTAAGAAATATTAATGATTAATAAATAATTTTAAAAACTTATTATGAGTCTAGTTACACACTCCACATAGTAATAAATTTAACTAATTTCCACTTTAATAAAATGTTCGAAAATTTCATCTCCGTGAACCAAACAAATTTTTTTTTTAATAATATTCAAATAGTATAGAGTGTTTGTAAGTGATGGTTAACCCATTAATCTCAATGGTTTAAGAAAATAGATGAATTGAGTTGTTTTTAAATAATATATTATCTAATTTTTAACTCAAAAGGTATCTAATTTTTAAAGTATAATATTATATAGTTTAATTTTTATGAAAATTAAACGTAAGACGAAGTTTAAAAATAAATAATGATACATTAAATATTAATATTTATCTTAATTCGGTTAACTCAACTAATATTATTTATTAAGCTGTAAAGTAACCCTTTACACAATTAATTCATCATACTTAAATATCTTTTTAATTCGTGTAAAATAATAAGTTTGAAGGTTTTCTTTTTATTGATATGACGTGGGTGATTTATATACTCTAATAATTGAATTGGAATATCTTTTAAGTATATAAAATAGTTACAAATAAATTATAAATAATTTTTGATTTAGAATATAAATTATAAAACTTTAATTTTTATTTTATTTTTAATTATAAATCGTCTATAATATATAATATTTATGACCATAAATAAGAGAATGTGAAATATTATCTTATCTCTTATATGACAATTATTAATATTTATGACTTTACATCACTAATTCACTATGTGATATTTCTAAGAAATAATAATTTATATTTTTAAAATAAATGTTATTTTCTCATCTTAAAATAAACTCTTGACGTAATAAATAATAATTTTTAGATGACTAAAATTTAAAATAAATATGGTATGAAAATCAAAATTTATTCATTTCATTAAAATTATATTAAAAGAATAATTTAAACTTTACATACATAGAAAAAATAAAAATAACAGTGAATTTATTTCAAGCCCAATTTAAAAGAGTAAGATCTTCATTCTTCTTTGATTTTGATTTGAGTGTTGACTTCCTCCTTTGACTTTGACTTGGAGAGTTTGTTGGACCTTTGAAATGTTCCTACACCAAATCATCCTTCTTGTAACCAACTTGTCCTCAAGTTGCAATAACTTCTTACCTAAAATACAATTTGTTTTACCTGGATAAAAGATCAAGCAAACTCTATCAAGTTTAACATCTAATAGCAAGATTAACAACCTACTTAAGAATTAAGTTTAATACGTAACATACAATTATACAATAAAAAAAATTATTCTTAACATATAATTGAAAAAAAAAATTAACTATCTAAATATTAACTAACAATATAGTGTAAGTCAATTTTTAACAACCTACCTAATTTTAAAGTTTAACAATTTAAGTATCTAACTTAACTTACTCTAGATTTTAACAACCATAATTTATAAGTATAAAATTTAAATAATTCAAAATAAATTAAATAAAAAATTTTCATAAATACCTTCATCTAGTCTATTTTGCAACTCACAAGAAACCCACCTCATACAGAAAGTTAACAATGTCACCTGGAATCATTTGTTGTCCCAAGTAAGTTGGAACCGTCCTTCTTAACTGTAACTTTCGGGTTTCTCTGGTATTCCACACATGTGGTGAAATATGAGCTTTTTAAAACCATAAAACATTGTCTTCCACATGCCTACATTCTATTTCCGCACCACTTGCAGAAGAAGAAGTCATTTTTAAAAGAAAATGAGACAAATGGGAACTTTAAAGGAAGGAGACTGACCACAAAACGAATGAAGTAAAAAAGAAGCCGCAAGCAATTTTGCAGTTTCACCGAGGCCGCAACCAAACTTGCGACACACACTCAACACAACAAAAAGGCCACTTAAATTGTGACACGTTGCGAGCAATGGGTGAAGTCACAACA
The DNA here is from genome assembly GCA_026586105.1 of Hylodesmum podocarpum. Taxonomy (NCBI): domain Eukaryota; kingdom Viridiplantae; phylum Streptophyta; class Magnoliopsida; order Fabales; family Fabaceae; genus Hylodesmum; species Hylodesmum podocarpum. The sequence goes on along the minus strand of JALJEV010000539.1, from coordinate 1,936,911 downwards.
GATTTTGCGGTTTCGCCATGTGTCACATACAAATCCAAGTCATCAGCAATGCATGCCCTATTTTGACACGTGTTATCACGTGGTGAAGCCGCAAAAAAGTTACGATTTCAGGTCACATCAACATGTCAACGAAGTAATTTGTGTCGTCATAGTTATGTCACAAAAAATGTTGTGATTTTAATATCGCAGTCTAGTTTGCAGTTTCACAAGACAACACCAAACCGGTAAATTATTTTTGTAAAAACACCATTTTCTTCAAAAAGCCAAGAATAGACAAACATGTCATATTCGAAAAATAAAAAAATAATAATAGCCTAACTCTAGAAAGTTCCATACATATTTACTTTTTACACATTTTTAATTTTTAAATTAAATACATTTCTTTTCATTATTTATGTTTCTCTCATTTTTTTTTAAGGCATACTTATTTTCTAAACCTTTCTATTATTTCTCTCTCGAATTGTGATCTCCTCATTATTTTTTAATTCTTTGTTTACATTTAAAATTTCAATTTCTCTTTTATACACAAAAACCTTTGTTTTTTCGTCAGGAGATGATTTTTCCATTATAAAAAATTAAAATATTATTAATTTGTTGCTCAAGTTATTTATTTATGATTTTAATAATTGTGATCTTTTATACTGGTGGCTACCAGTAAGAAAATAGTCAGTGGTTTTGTTATTATAATAATATGAATCAATCTATGTCTTGAAAGTATTTAGGATTGAAATTATCATTGTCAAGTACATGTAAGTATTCAACGGGTGAGAGAAGTTATATGCTTAAAGTTGGGGTTTACGTGGCTTTGTTTCCCAATAGAAAAAGACATCTAACTGTCTCCAAATAAAGAGTGGAAGTGGGGAACCCAACCCCACCAATTATTGTTCAAAACTGATTCATCCAAGGCCACTGAATATGAAATACTGGTAATATTAATGCTCAATAGAAGATAGAATTAAAATATAAATGGCATGAAAATCATATATTTTCAAGTGGAGTTTAGATTAGTGTGTAAATGGTTATTTATTAACCGATCTTCTGCTGGAGTTAAATCTGTTTGAAATGAGCTCGTGAGTTAAGTGGGTCATAAAGTTAAATAGGTATAAAAGTGAGTCAGTAACCTACATTTTGTATGATTCTAATGTTGTCATTTATTTTGTATGATAAGCAATGTTGCCATAAAAGTGAATAAGTATCTTTCATTTCGTCAAAACTTTGTCAGGCCTTTTTTAACTGGGCAAATCTTTTGATTCATAGTGTTATATTTTATTTAGTCTAAAATTAAATTTATAAAATAATTATAAATTAAATCTAAAATTAAAATAAAAGAGGAATAATTAAATTAACTCTTAATTTTGTAATAGCTATGTTCAATTAGATATTTTATTATTTGTGTCAGTTCATTTTACACTCGAATGAATAAATCCATACTCGTGGTTAAAAACTTAAATTACTTTTTTAAAATTTGAAGGTTTAGGTTCATCTTTCAATTCTTCTCCAAATATATACATGGTTATTAGAAACAGTAGACAAATACTAATAGAAAAGAAATTGTAATTAAATACAAAAATATTTAAATAAGCATCAACAGTTATCTAAGATTTATTTTCCTAAATTGAGAAATAAAAGAAACTAGTTAGTCATCTAAAATCTTGGAGGTAAAGCAAAAGGATCACTCCAACAAGACGGGTATAAAATTGTATTGGACATAAAACACTATAGTTATTTAGTATGTTTTTATTGGCTTAAAGATTTTCTAACTGAAATTAAGCTATTGATATGAATCTTGCAAATATATATTTTATAGGATGATATTATATTATATAAATTGTATGATCATTTTCCGATATAGCTATTTTTCGATATTATATATATAAATTGTATCAAATTGTGTGATTATTTTTATATGCACCAATTGAAAGGATTGATGGAGAGATAAATAAATACATTTATTAGAAAAATATCTGGTAGACAACTAGACAACTAATTATAAAATATGAAGAGAGAGAAATATGTATATATATAAAGTGTGAAGAGAGAGAAATAAGCAAATATTCTATGAGTGAGTTGGCTGGTTAGCTGTGTATTTTAGACATTAGTTTAATAAAATTGCATTTATTAACATGTCTAATATAAATGGCTAGATTTTTGAGTTAAAAAGTAAACATTAATTACTCATAAACTTGTCCAAAGAAATTGTGTGAATGATGTGATATATATTACATAATATGAACCTTCAATCATTCCATCATCCGAAATATTGCATAGAAACATGTTTCAAACTTTTGGTCTCAGAGAAATAAATTTATAAGCATTGTTTCCTTTTACATAATTAAGGAAGGAATATATAAACTTCATTTGTGCTTCTTTTCTTTCACAGGTCCCCTTGGAATCTTATTGAGAACTTTATTATCCAATGTGTTGAACAATCTCTTCACATCTTGGTTTCCTTTGCTTGCTAGATAATTCACCTCATATTCATACCGCTCATACATAATGGGAAGGGTCATCAGACAGAGGAACACTGTAGAAGAAACACATATAGCATATCAACAAATTGATAAGGTTCAATTAAGAAGCTTGATAACTAAATGAAATTGGGATCTCACTGATATATAGAAGATTCAAAGTGGTAAAATAGTTCCCAACAGCTGACAAGATCCAAAGACCAGCGATTGTCTGAAACTCAATAGAATGATGTTAATTTATAACAAATTAATTAATAAAATAAAATGGTGTGACAAGAGATGTGAAAGTAATTGAAAAAAGTTTCTTTATCAATACCACAAAGAACAATGTCAAGTCTTGACCAGTTGAAATGTCATAAAATTCCCTCAAGAACAAGTTCAACTTTTTGTACAAGTATCTAAATGTTGGTTCTGGGATTTCAAAATCATAGACTTGAGGAAGGTCCCTGCAAATAAACTTATTAATTTTACTCTAAATATTATAAAGGGAGCTTTTCTAAATTAGGGAGTACGTAAATCAATTAATTTATGCAAAGTGTAAGATTGCATTACCACGTGATAAGTCCAGCTGCATTTTGCCACACGAATAGGACGAGCATAATGGCCATGAGGATGTGACAAAGTAGAGTAAGAAAATTGTATTCGACCACTTCAAAGAGGAACCAAATGATGGAGAACCCAGCTACAATTGCTGTTGATGATATCTTGTCTTTCCATAGCAATATATCAGCTACTGCAGAAACAGATCAATCATATCACAGAAAAGAAATTTAGAAAGAAATGTTGTTCTACTTCTACATTTTGGTCTTTGGAATATAATAAGAGCAATAATACATCCAATGGTTGCATTCGTATAACTTTACTTGTTAATCAACTTTTTTTTAATAAGTTGTTAATTAACCAACTTACACATAATATAATATAATATAATATAATATATATATATATATATATATTTTTTTTTTTCTATTTTTTTTCTCACATCTTTTAATTAATTACATATTGTAACTGTCCACTAAACATGCATCTATCTTGAGCAAATGTACAAAACAATACCATGTACAAAAGTTAGGAGACTTTCTGCGAGTACTAATCATACCATTAAAGGTTTCAACTTTCTACCGAATACTAATCATACCATTAAAGGTTTCAACTAATGATTGGAACTTGACATCTCCCCGGTTTAAATGAATTTAACAAACGTGAGAATTTTAAAAAAAATGTTTATTATGGTTGATTTATGATTTGACTGACACCATGCTATTTTTTGTATTTAAGTTAGTTTTCAATTTTTTTAAAAATATTAAAAATTATATATATTTATTAGCCCACTTAGTCGGTTAAATCCAACATAGATATCAAATTTATAATAACTATTTCATTTAGTCAATTGAATGAATGAGAAACTTTGACTATTTATGAATTTTATATAACAAAACAAAACGTGAAGTGTAAAGAACTTTGTAAATGTCTTACGTTTTCCTCCACCAAGAACTGCATGCAGAGGTCTTTGACGGTCGAACAAACCTTGTCTCTGTGCAGGTTCACGGGAACGGCCGGCTGGCATGGTTACCGATTGATGAACTGATGATTGAAATTGTTTGTAGTTTTTGGTGATTCTGCCGAACCAAGTTAATTATTAGCACTGTTGTAATTGATGCATGCGTGGTGGTGCCAACTTATATGTAATGTACGAAAGGATATTATGGTTCTAAGCTTTGTAACCAAGAAATTTAATCACCATGGAGGAAAGGTATGACTTTGGCATGGTTTTCAAGTTTTATTTCGTCGTGCCCACACATGATTAAGACACATTATTAGCGTCTCACGTTTACTTTCATCTGTGTCCAATGCTGTGTTGTTTTTCTGTATTTAAAAGGTTACTTTTCGTGGGAATCTTAATCTACATCTCAGATGGAGACTTGTGATGTTTGCGTTCCATGCAAATAGTTCAAATATGATCAAATATTCATATTCATATTTCATGAAGAAGGAACTAGGATATTGTGTTGATTGTGGTAATTTCTCTTGATTCACGAGTTTGATTTCCACATATCATAAAAATATTCACATTTCATTGACTATATACAAAATACAACATTTATGATTTTGAATTCATCTAATCATACACTTCTACTTTAGTTTAATTTCTTTAAAAAAAAAAAATAAAGCAAATTGTCATTTTAGTTTAGACACTTCTATATTTTAGTTTTTTAAACTTTGAAAAATTTTATTTGGATCTTTAATATTTTTAAAATGCATCATTTTGATCCTTAGATTATTTTTCTGTTTAAGAATGTATTATTTTAATCTTTATTTTTATATGTATAAATTTTTTTGCATTTAAACACATTATAAGGGCTAAAAATCATCACAATTTAAAATTAATGATTTTAAAATTTAAATTATAATAATATCCATGTAACATTAACTTTTTTTCTTAAAAAAATAGAAACATACAGGATCCAAATAAAAAATTTTAAACTTAAAACAACAAATCAGAAATCCGTCGATCACAGTATAAAACAGAAACTTGTTTCTATTTTTACATATAGGGTGGAAGTTTCCAATCCAAGTTGAAAACAGGCTTCTAATTTAGACGGTAAAAACAAAACACGCCCCACCCTTTATCAAAAATGGAAATAATGTTTTTCATTTTGTATCATAACTAATTCAATTATGATCGAAGTGGTGTACAAGTTGTAAATTTCTGATGTTGGTGTATGCTTTTTCCAGATACAAAAAAGAAAAAACTTATGTTAAAGAATTTATATTAAAAGTTGGGGTGTCAACTTAACATACAAGGGGGTGAAGACAATATGTCAATAGCAGTTGTTCTGGTCTTGTTTAGCTTAGGCCCAATAAATCCCAATAAGACCCAAATAGGCAATTACCCTTTCCAAACAAATGAACAACCTAATCCAAAAAAATAAAGACTAACAATTAGGTACATCAATAACTTACAGAAATCTTAAAATACTAACAAAGAAGTTGATATATAATAAGTATATAGTGAATAACAAATACTTAATGATTAATAGTATAAAATAATAATTCATATTAATTTAAAAAATTCTTGGTGTGCATATTAACCTAGTAACCCATATATAGACCCGAACCCATGTAACTTGTGAATTAAACAAAATGGACTAGATAAGCTCCCACTTAAATGAATGAACCATTTAGTTGATCTTACTTTGCGGTCTAAATGAACCGTTTACAGGTTCAGATTCATATTCCCAGTTCTAGTAACCATAAAAAAAAAAAAAAAAAAAAAAAAAAAAAAAAAAAAAAAAGACACACTCTAGTAACACTTATTTTCTGTAACAGGAATAAACAATGTAAAATATTTAAATAGCAGATTTAGTGCAGAACATTTCAGTTATCGATTTTTTGAAAGTGAACATGATATTGCATAAAAACTTTACACTGTTTATAAAAAATTATATTGTTCTGTATATTTAACTTTATAATTCTTTATGGTAATATATAAAAACAAATTCATGCAACTGAACACAGATAAATATTATGAGAAAAAAGTGATGCAATATAATTAATGATGTTAGTATAAATAACACAACGCGTACCTTATCCTTGTTTATAAAAATATTAGAATTTGTGATCCGATAATATTGTCGATAAAAGCATGCGGTACGATTTTATTTTTCACTGTTTTAACTTTTGTTTTTTTGTCTTTGGACAAAAGAGTTATCAGAGTCATAAAGAAAACTCAAAATGTTGACCATTCATCATTTTGCACATTTCACATCGCCGAAAGTCGTTCGTCCTTCAGCGTGATATGCTACAGAATAATGTCTCTTAAATAAAAAGTAATGCAACTATGCATATTTATTCCAACAAAAATTGCATATTTATTGCTGCCTCAGTTTGAAAAACTCTTTAACACTTTAAATCCTATGGCTTGTATCATGTCATTCGCCTTCTATTTATCAATACTTGTTAATGTAGTTACGCGATTAATTAATATGCAACAATTATTTATGAGCTTCTAGAGAGAGGGAATGACCATAAAGTTACATACTTCTAAACATTTTATATTGTCAAACTTGATTAATAATTTGTTCAATTTTTTTTTTACAGTCAATAATTATATAAAAACTTGTGCTTTTATATTAATAAATGATGAGGCAGACACGTTTGTATCTAATGATGGTGCAAAACCTAATAACCTACAAACCCCAAGCATGACCTTAGTCTAATAAACTCTAATATTTTCTTGTTTCTCTTTTTTGAAGAGCCAATAGGTAAATACGGGTCTCCAACTTTAGCACTAATCCCCATCCACGTAACACTTGGTCATTGATGGAACATGGCTTTTTATACTAGTTAGCAGCATTGTCCCTAAGATCAGGTAATGTTTATGACTTTATTTTGTTTATTCATTTCATTATTTACAAAGTAAAACTATCATTAGATTCTATTTCATGCCGAGCTCCTCTCTCGCACTATAAATATTGAAGAGAGCCACACATACATGCATCCCTGTGTGTCCTAGTCATAGAGTCTTATAAATTACTGCCACTTTCTCCTTCTAGTGTTTCTTTGAAAATGAAGATTTCATATGGAGCATTGTGCATTATGCTAACTCTGCTAGTACTAGGTGAGAGTGAGAAGTCAATGGCAGCAGTGACGTGTAACGCGTTGCAGCTGAGTGCATGTGCGAGTGCAATCACGTCGTCAAACCCTCCTTCAGGTGTATGTTGTAGCAAACTGAAGGAACAAAGGCCTTGCCTTTGTCAGTATTTGAAAGACCCCAACCTCAAGAAGCTTGTTAACTCTCCCAATGCTAGGAAGGTTGCTAATGCTTGTGGCTCCCCATTCCCAACTTGTTAGACTTCACTTGAGTATTTCACTCTCAACCCAATTACTGGCTTCATATAATATAGGAGTGTATCTTATGTGTTGTTTTATTTTTCTATGTAATGTACTCTGTTTTGTTTGGGATCAAAAAGTGGGGCAGATCCTCTGTTTGTCCCTTAGTTTGGTTTGGTCTTGTCAGTTGTTGAAGCATAAAGCATTCGATCTTGTACTACCACTTATGCATGTATTAATGAATGTGTTGCTGATTATGAGCACAGGGCTCTCAGTTTTTTATTTGGTCCATTGTACAAATAATTTCTCATCACTTATAATGACTCTTTCTGTGACACTAAATGATAATTGAATCTCTGCAAAAAACTAGTTATGGGGCAATCATTTGATTTCCTGAAGTAATAAAGCATCACAGGAAAGGTGTCCCTTCTTGATTGTTTATATCAGAAATGTTAGTTGCTTTTTTATTCTGTTCTTGGGTTAAATGATGTAGTATATCAAATTTTGAAGACCATGTCTATTAAATTTTATATTTTTAATTTTTATATCTTTTAAGATATATTATCTAATAGTTAATATATATATATATATATATATATATATATATATATATTAATTATTAAAATAAAGAGATTAAAAGAATTATCTAATAATTTTAGAATTATATGAAAATTTGTTTACTTGATTTAATTAATAATTAGTCAGTAAAATCAAATTCAAACGAAAGTGATTAAATATGTAAGTAACTAAGTTTTATGTCAACAGATTTCCTAATTGTTTTATCTTTAAATTATTAAGTACTAAATTGGATCGATAAATAACTAAGAATGAGTGAATCATTAAGACGGGTCTAAAAGTAAGATTTGAAGCTTTGTATTAAATTTAAATCTTGTTTTTGTTGTATAAAAAATTGAAAACAGTAAAAATGATTTATTTAATTTTGTAAAAAAAGAGAGTGATTTAACAGTCCTCTTAATTAACTTTTTTTTATGTCATTTAGACCTTCTTTCTCATACTCCACGACATTTTTTTTAATTTGTATCTTTTAATTATAGAGATAAGAATTAAAATAATGGCGATAATAATGATATTTAAATATCTAAATGTTTAGATAATATTATAATTGAATGGGTTATGAATTTGTTTAATATGATGTATAAATTATTATAAATTACTTAATTTTTATCTTTGATGACTACGCATATATTTTTTTTTTTAAGATTTGTGTTTTTCTGTGACTAATTCAAACTTATCATCTTGATCTTTCTAGACTTTGTTTGAAGGGTAATGAAAAGAAGATACTGATCGAAGGTGAATAGAATAAAACTTTAAGAAATTTATTTTTTTTATTTTATGCCTTTTTACTATATAAAAGAAATTATACAGTTAGTGTAAAAACAATGAACCATGGGTTTTTTAAAAAAGAAAATACATTATTTTTTGTATTAATTAGATAAAAAATGGAAAACATCACTCAAACAAAAAGATAAATAGAAAAGCTTCGAATTTTATAAAAATACAACAACGAATAACTTAAAAAGAACCCAAAGTTATCCTAACGTTAATGGAAATGGTGATCCTACAAAACCCAACTAATTTGTCTCTCTCCGCATATCAAGCCCAACAGATTGTTGTCTCCTTCATCCATCTCCCTCCATTCAAACTCTCATCCATCATAAAACATAGTGAATTTAACACGCCAAAATATCATGAAAATTAAAACATCAGGATAGAGAAATGTTATTCATGGAAAGATATTTTCAGACCAAAAAAAAAAGAAGATATTTTCACAACAATTTCTACACGTTAATTTCTCTCATTTCTTTTTCTGTCTCAATCACGTCACCTTAGTCACAAGTCAAGATTTCTCACGAGATGCTAGAAAACATAAAAAAATAAAAGATCCAAACCAATGAAAGACAAGGAATCAGAATGATAATTGATATAATCAGTGATACAATATGATAAAAATCGTAACTCAAAAATATATATATGTATTACCACCCACACAAGATGAGACTTATATTACATTTTCACCAAGAAACTGGTTAATCAACCATTCTTTCTTGAAAGAGAAATTATTTCATACATATCATATATATTCCATTAACAGCCATTGTTTTCTCTATCTTTTTCCATCACCATATCAATTCATCGATAATATTTATTCTATCTTTCCTCGTTTAGTAGTTAACCAGAAATTAGTATCCACTAATATTTGTCCTATTTGAAATCTCGACTAAAAGTCTTTGAAGGAAATTTACTCAACTAACTATCTATTTTCTATTAAAATCAGCACAGGCAAGTGGGATACTAAAGCAATTAGCAGGAGGAGGCAAAACAATCAATGAGAACCAAGCTTAAAAACTTTCAAACTAGAGATTGGAATATATTGAACCACCAACAAAACACTGCCATCTATATTATATCGTTTCAAGCATCCTCCTATAACAGCATAAATACTATATACTATGTAATATATATTTCACCGCTTAGTACGTAAACAAGGGTTTGTAAACATTATTCCTTCCTTAATCTCCAACCTCCAACCCCAACCCCAACCCCAACATCCTTATCTAAAAGGCAAAAAGTACCACCAAAATTGAGTAAATCAACCCAATTGGTTTAAACCAAGAAATTAAGATCAAGCTTTATCAGAGTCAGGACCTTGGTGGTGGTGTTGTGTGGCCAATCCAAGCCCTTCATTGCGGTGTTTCTCCCAGAAACCAGTGTCAGCCTTGGAGTGTGCCCAATAGTACAAAATGGAGGCCAACATAGACAACAAGGTCAAGGCAGCTCCAGCAGCAAACACACCTCTGCGCAGGGTAGCACAAGATAAATCATGTTTCGCAAAATACCCTCGGTACTTTGTGTGATATGCATTCCTCGCAGACCCTGCTAACAAACATGCCTCTGCTGCCAAAAAACTAAACCTGATTTCACAGTAGCATTAATTAAAATCACGAATTAATCAAACATTTCCATCCATTTTTCAAATCCAAAACTTAGATACAATTCTGTAAGTATTGTTTATATTGTTCTCCAATTCAATAATTAGCATTAAATGTTTGCATCAAAGATTTATACAAATTATCTAGATGAAATTTTAAGTCTGATTGAAAAACGACACAAATAGCACCAAGTGTTCTGTATATAAGTTTTGCTCTTCAAAATTTTAGCACAAAAAATTCACAACTAACATAGCTAAAGTGAAAGTTCATTTACTAATCTATGGCTCAAAAGTGTGTCCAATTTTTGGTTAGTAATACAATTAGGGATAAACTAATAGGGATTTAATCAATGAAAGGTGAAATTAGAAGAGTGTGAGGTTAATCGAAAGTTACCATGAGAGAATGAAGGAGAAGATAGCGCAGGTGGCGGAGCAACCGGAGACGAGGCCTTTACCGCAGCAGAGGCATCGAGTGACGGCGTTAAGGACGGCGTGACTGAGGAGCAAGAGAGCGACGGCGGCGAGGCCGTACACGGTGGAGGCGTCGGTGGTGTAAACACAGAAAGTTCGCTCGTCGTACTCATCGGGAACCACTTTCGCCTGAAAACAGAAAAGGAATCAGATTTCAGAACTGAATTGCAGAAGAGGAGAGAGAAAGAGTAGGGTTACCTCGCTACGACGTCGTTCGGCGCCAATGGCAAAGACGAAAGCTATGAGATGCAGAGCGATTATGAGAACTAAAATGGTTACAGAAACTGCCATGGTTTCGTTTTGGATACTCTTCTACTTGTGTTTCACTCACTCACTTCACTGTCTTTATTTTTTCTTCAGTTTTTAGTTTTGTGTGCTCCTTGTCATGTAATAATGTTCATATATATTGTGACTTTAGCATCTTTCACACTCTCTTCAGCTTTTCTGGCTTTTCTTCAACCTAATTCTTCCTTTTCCTTTTTTTTTTCCCCTACTTCTTAAGTTCAAACTTCAAACTTCTTTTTCTACTTTCTATACCCATTGCTTTTATGTAAATATTTTTTTATTTACAATTACAAAAATAACATTTTAGTTTAATCTTATTTCTTGTTTTTTGATATTTATATATGGAAAAATAATATATTTCTATATTTCTGTATAATTATTTTAAAATGTTAAATAAAATAAAAAAAGACTATACTGTTATAATTATTCTTAAAAAATGCGTGGACCAAATCTGCTCATTTATATTTTATCCTTTTCTTACTAAACCACTGTATTCTTTAGCTAAGTGTCAAGAAATTAATTCTTGAATATATTTATATTTATGAAAAGAATAGACCTTTTATAATATATATATGTTTTATATACTACATCATATTAACTACTTTATTCTTCATTTGTTAGTAAAATGAAAAAAGAAAAAACTAAAAAGTGGTAGCTTTTGGTTGCTAAGGCTACTGGGGTGCTTGAGTTGAGTTTGGTATTGGCATTTGTGGAAGGTAGAGTGAAAGTTTGTTTTGCTCGTAACAATTGTTTAAAAAGAAATAATGAGATATTAAAAAAATGGGGTTTTGGATACACTGTTTGGAGGTACATGGAAGATTGGTGAGTTTGAACATGATAGTGCGTAGACTCAAATCAAACGACAAACCATGTAAATGATGTAGGTGACTGATTGAGTGTAGCAGTGACCCAAAACGACTGTGGGACCCACCTAGATAATTCATTATTCGAGGGATTTGGGGTTGGGTTGGGTGGGGCCCACTACCTCAATGCGATTGAAAACTGTGCATAAAAACCAAAATAGCTGGAGCACGGCTGTCCGGTCTAGCGCCGCTAGATTGAAAGTTGCTTTGTTTTTGCTAAGATTTTTTTAAAAGAAATGTAACAAAATTAGCAAGTAATTAAATATATTATGTATCCAAATGACTGAAATAAGTATTTAGATTAAGAGAATAATAAATTAAAAATTTAATTTTCTTCTAATATTAATACAAACTTTACATATAATTAGCGAACTACAGGGGCAAGAATATCTGTCTTAATATAATACTTATTTAAATTTATAATAAATACGTTGTAATAATTAATTAAAATATTTTAAAATAAGAAATAAATATTAAACATCAATTAAGAAATATTATAATCCATGTATAATGAGGTAAACATATTAAACTCCATTTGAGAAATATTATAATATATATATATATATATATATATATATATATATATATGATGTGATAAAGACTAATTGTATATTACACTTTAATTGAAAAGTAAATTAAAAAAAATAATAATAAAGATTGATAAAATAAAAATTGAAATAATGAAGTGAATAAAATTCAAACCAATTTGCGGAAATCTTAAAATTGTAATAACAAAGAGAAACTAACTAAAATCTAAAAAGACATGAAGTGAAAAAAAAAAAAATTGTTTCTTATATTATTAAAAGTCTTAATCTAATATTATAAGATTTTCTCACGCATATTTTTTCTTAAATTCTTTAAAATTATTATTTTTTGAAATTCCTTTTATAAATAGATATCTTTAATTTTAATTTTATCATAATTTATCTGTGAATATTATTTATTTTGTAAATAAATACCGTTATATTTTTTATTCTTTTCCGTCAATCCTTTGTTTTAGAGCTGTTCAAATCAATTCTTGAACTTTAGTATACTTTAATTTCAGTTCCATTTCAATTATATAAGATTATACAAAAATGAATGTCAATCATTTATTGATTTTTTTCTTATAAATATATTTTTATTCAGTTAAAACTAATTTTAAAACAAATTGAGTTATGGTTGTAAAAGACAAATCACAAGAAGGGGGGTTGAATTGTGATTTAAAAAAAAATTTTCTTTCGTCTATACCTTTCGTCTGTGGGTTCAAAGCTTGTTCGATTTAAACAAGCAGTGTTTATCTTGAAAGATTGATTTTAATATATAAACGTTAAGGTATATTTATCCCCGTTAGTTAACTTAGCAAGTAAAATAAATGCACAGATATTTTTATACTGGTTCGTCTATACAAGACTACGTCCAGTTACCCAGCAACTACTGAGTTTTCACTACCAACCGTGAAATGGTTACAAGTATTCTTTGAACCCAGCCACTTCTGGATATTACAGATATTCTTTGATCCTAGCCTTCTCAGGCTAAACAACCAGGTATTCTTTGAACACACAGCCTCCTCAGGCTAAACCAGGTATTCTTTGAACACACAGCCTCCTCAGGCTAAACCAGGTATTCTTTGAACACACAAACCTCCTCGAGGCTAAACCAGGTATTCTTTGAACACACAAATTCCCTCAGGCTAAACCAGGTATTCTTTGAACACACAAACGGCCTCCTCAGGCTAAAATGCCACACAAGTGGACTTTTACAAGTATTGTGAATCAACAAAGATTTCCTCTACACAGAGAGGTGTTTTTCAATACAATACAGAGCTTATCAGATTTGAGCGAATAATCAGAGTAGATGAAGAATAAGCGTATTCGCCAACTTGTTCTGATTGTGGTGAAGTTCTTTTATAGGCATCTTCTTCAAAAAGCCGTTAGACTCATTTGAATGCCGTTGAGAGTCGTTGAAGATCTTCTTGAGAACTTTCCAAAAAGGTTGTCAGTTGTCCTTGATTGATAGATGAGAATTGCGATATCTCGATCGAATCGCGTCTTGCAGCTTCTTTTTTACTTGACTTGTACAGAGATGTGACAGAAAGGTAAAGACCTTTTTGACTTTGGATGTGAAAGCGTAGATCCCCATACTGATCTTGGATTTTTTTCATGATGACTTCTTTAGATTTTAAAACATGGCGCGAGACTTCAACTTGACTTCACTTTTGGATAGACGATATGAATCTTCAATGATGTTGTTTCGTCTTATCCTTTCGTCTTAAGCTTCTCTTGGACAGACGAAAGACTTTAACTTGATTAGTCTTTCTACCGTCATGTGCGCTTTTAATCGATGACTTGACTTGGCTGACGACTACGCAACACAAACTTTGAAGGGCCATCTTCCGTCTGTGCTGGTTTCGTCTGTGCTGTAATTTATCAAAACTTAGGGACTTTCTTGATCCAACAAATCTTGATCTAACAATGGTTAATTATATCATTGAATCAAGTTTATAATTAAATTTAATGTTAACTTTTTTATTTAACATAAAAGTTATTTCAAATAAAAATCTATGGACCCCTGATCAATTTTAGACTATTCTTTAACATAAAGGCGGGACAGAAATCTTATGCGTTTGCACATTTGTTAGAATATGGTGTAGGCAAAGCCTTGCCCACGAGAGAAAATTAGGACGTAAACATGTTTTACGTCGTTAAGCTGGTAAAAATATAATTAAAAAAATAAACAAAACATGAAAAAAAAATATATATATATATATATATATATATATATATATATATATATATATATATATATATATATATATATATATATATATATATATAACAACTCTGTTGATAAATTGAAACAGACATAAGAAAGAATAGTAATAAAGTATAAACAAGAGGTTTTAAAATATATACATTATAATTTTAAAACTCCTTAATCGTCATTTAAAACTTTCACAACTTTTACCGTTCTTACTCTCACTCTTCTTCGTTGCTGTTTCAACTTCCAAATGTACTCACTTGAGGAAGTTTAAAATATTTATTGTAATATTAAAAATACAATATTGAATTGTGTTAATTAATCATTTTTAAAATTATTTTTTAAATATTATTTAATTGAATAGATGAAAAAATAATTATATAAAATATTTCTCAAAATAAAGTTTTTAGATAATTTAATTCATAATTAAAATAAAAATATAAGATAAAAAATAATAAAATGTTGAAATTGTGAGTTAAGTCTAACTCAATCACATAAAATCTTCTTATAAGATGAAGTTTACACTTTATTTATATTTATAAAATAAGTTTATTAATGGTCCTATTTATAGTGATATGAAACTTCATACCCTTAAATTTTTTTTTAATATTATATTTTCGACGTAAAAACTTTTTTATTCTAATTTACCTTTAAATAATACGAAGATTTTTGTTATTATTTGTGTTATCTTAAAATGTCTAAATCGCTTTTGTGTCTCACTCCAATCATTTAATTATTTAAAAAACAACTTCATTCTTGTATTCATTATTTAAAATAGCACGTGTTTTCACTTAAAATTCACGGGAGAAAGTTACAGTTGAAGAGTCAACTAACTAGGCTACAGACATGAATCTAGGAACAAAATCAAAACATCTAGTATGACCTTGCAAAGAGTGCCAAACTTTGCCAAAACATCATCACTTCGGTTAATTTCTGGAAAAACAAGTTTCCAAGATATACAAGTAGAAACAGGGATAAAATTTTGTATAAAATATATAACAACTCTGTTGTATAAAATTTTGTATATAAACAAAACATGAAAAAGAAATATAACAACTATGTTGATAAATTGAAACAGATGTGAGAGAGAATAGCAATAAAGTATAAACAAGATGTTTTAAAATATATACATTATACTTTTAAAACTCCTTAATCGTCATTTGAAACTTTCACAGTTGTTACCCCTTGCTCTTCTTCGTTTCTGTGTCTACTTCCCAATAAACTCACATGAGGAAGTTTAAAATGTTTATTGTAAAATCAAAATAATTGTGTTAATTAATAATTGTTCATAAGCTTAAGAATTTTTTTTATTAAATATCATTTGATAGAATAGATAAAAGTGTATAAAATAAATATATAAAGAATTTCTGAAAATAAAGTTTTTAAACAGTCCATGGTTAAAATAAAGATGATAAAACAAAGAGATAATAAGAAAATTTTAAAAGAATTTTTATATTGGATCGTCGTGTGTTAATATTACGTTTAGTCTCTTAATTCCTAACGCATGCTATCTCAACTCAATCACATAATTATTAAGAAAAAAACAACTTCATTCTTGTATTTATTATTTAAAATAGAACCGTTTGGGTGTTTTTACTTAAAACCACGAGAGAAAGTTACATTTGAAAGGTCAACTAACTAGGCTATAGACATGAATTTACGAACAAAATCAAAACATCTAGTATGACCTTGCAAATAGTGCCAAACTTTGCCAAAACATCATCACTTTGGTTAATTTCTGGAAAAACATGTTTCCAAGCTATAGAAGTAGAAACAGGGATAAAATTTTGTATATGCTAAACCAAAGAAAAATATGGATGGAGATAATCACAACCATTAGATAGCACATTGAGAATCAAACTCAACAATAATGTTATCAAATCCCCTTTGACATGATAGTTTAATATACCCTAAAGTTCAACATGAATGCTGGAGCAAAGGCCAAAGTTTGGAGAAAACCCAACATTGAAGGTTCCATAGTGGTCCCGAATGAGACCTCCACAAGAGGCCGCTTGACTAGGGCCAAGACAAGGTCTATCTGTATTCAGTTTACACCAGTCATTTGGAGGGGCGCCATGATGAGTCTGAAAATTACTTTTGACTGTTTTGATCATTGAATTAGTGAGAGCTTTAATCTTGAAAGCCATTGAAATAGGATCAACAAGATTATTAGCAAAAGTAAATTCATTGCGCTTGATCTAGATAGAATTCAAAGTGATCACAAATAATATATCCCACAGTTTGGGCGTCTTTAGATTATCTATAATCCTGTCAGATGCAATTGGAAAAAACTGAGGGGGACCTAAGACCCCATTAAAACTCTCCACTACGTTAAAGCCACTTAACAATCCTTAAGAGCATGGATAATGGTCTCTTAATGGATAAGGAAATGATGATAGATTTTGATATTTGAAATTGTTCAATGTGCAACGGAGGAATTGGTGGGAAGAATATTTTCATAGAATAATTTTCGTAGAGTAGTTTCATCGCATGAGGACCTTTCCAAGTCCAAATAAATCTCCTCAAAGATTGATCTATTTTTGGCATTCTTAGACTGGAAGGGTTAGGCCTGACTTTATAAGTTTCAACAACTGTCAATTTCCCGTCATGGGTGTTATCCCAAATTAAAATATCTTCCTCTAAAGGAAGATGGGGAAGCATGGCATGAATCCTATTAGTAATGTTATGATGAAAAAATTGAACAAATATACTACAATCCCATTCTCCAAGAGCCTTCACCATTTCACAGTTGAGAGCATAGATACATTTATTTGGAACTTTAGACACCACATGAAGAAATAAAGAACCAACATTTAGAAACCAATGGTCTAATCATTTACTTGTTGATGCATCCCTTGCTCGCCAAACTAAATTATCTTTTATATCAACCAAAACTTTACAAATTCCTTGTGAAGGGATCTCATAATTACCAAATTTATGCTCAGTATGGACAACATCAACCCATAAACTACTTATATTGTTAACCACTTGGCAGACTGCTATTTTAAATTAATTATATATATATATATATATATATATATATATATATATATATATATATATATATATGTATGTATGTATGTGCGTGTAAATATATGTAGAATAAAAAACATAGTTATTATTATAAAAAAATAAATTATTAAAATAAATTAATATATCAATAAAATAAATATTTAAAGTTTTGTGATATTAAAATAATCATTTTTAGTAACTTTTATGTTGAAATATTTTTATAATAGATAAGAATAAACTAAAAATTAAAATATTATCTCACATGTCACTAATTGACAAATAAAAATATTATTTCTATCAAATATGATCATGAAAATAGTTAAATGAGATTCCATTAATATTTATTTTGATAATGGGTTTAATTAATTATTTGTAAATAGTAATTAATTCATTTGAGAGATTTGTCTATCACAAGAAGATTGTAAATTCACCATCCTATTAGGTAAATTAAAACATTAATCAATCATTTTATTAGTAATACTGTTACATCAACATTATATAAAGAATACAAATTCTATCTTGCCATATTATTCATAATATAAAATATGTTAAAATCATATATATATATATATAATTTATATATTTAGGAATAAATAAAATTTATTATTTTACTCTGAAAAATTTCAACTAAAAATATTTTTTTATCTACTATATAATATTAACGGAATTTAAACACGTGTAAATGTTTAAGTGCGAAGAATATATATGGTACGTTACGAGGGTTCGCTGAAGAATCCAACCCCGTGAGCTGACGAAGCTCTTTGCATTGAAATTATTCCAAGGTCGAGTAATAACTTCAATACGTAATCATCAAACAAACAGAGGTATGTACCAAATATTTGTTTGATTCTAATATCCACAGTCCACATCGCTCAAAGACCAAGACCAATTAAACGAGAGATGACACCGTGGCATGTTGCCCATGTTGTTTGTCCCGTAGACCATAAATTGACTCACTGTTGCCAGTCTTTGGTATAACTGTATAACTGCTCTCCGATCTCAAATGTTGTCCATCCACAACTTTACAACCCTCCAAAATGAACCTCTTGTCTATCCTTAAACCCCTTTCTTCTCCCAAGATTCATTTCTACATCATCCTCTTCTACCTCCTTGCCAGAGACACTTTTTGTTATGTGGACCCCAAATTCGAAGCATGTCCACCCAAAACCTGCGCCAACAATAACCAAACTATAAGCTATCCATTTTACATCCAAGAGACACAAGAACCTTTTTGCGGGTACCCTGGTTTTGGAATCCGTTGTGGCTTTAATGGTTTCCCAATCCTCAATCTATCTAATACCCAATACATCATCCACCAAATTTTCTACGAAAATCAGTCACTGCGAGTGTCGAATGCTGCGTTCTCAAGTTTAGAATCAAACACCGATAAACGTTGTCTTCCTCGTACCAAGAATCTCACTCTTCCTCCTGATCACCTGTTCGATCTTGCACCGAATCAAAAGGATATGATATTGTTCTACGGCTGTGACTCAATACCTTGGCTGCAAGAGAACAGAGTTGGGTGTTATGCAGAAAATGAAACGAGTTCAGTTCTGGCATTGTATAAAGATAATGATAAAAATACAAGCTCTGTGTTGAATAATTGCACGGGAGAGGTTGTGGATACGGCAGTGGAAGATGGAACTGGAGGGATTAGAGAAGCACTGAGTAAAGGTTTTCTGCTGACGTGGACGGCCAGTGATTGCGAGGAGTGTAACGGCACTGGAGGGAGGTGCGGCTTCGATTCAGAATTATACAAATTCAGATGCTACTGCACTGATAGAGTTCATGCTGCTAAATGTGGTCCTGATCCAGGTTAGTATCTTCTTTCTATCGTATTTATTCTCTTTTTCATGTTATTAATTACTGTGAATACTAGAGATATATCCCACCCTTTAATAGACTTTTGTTTCTGTTCTATTTTTTTATCATATATTTTTCGGTATATACTTTTCTTTCACTATTGTTTTTCCTTTTCTGTTAAACACACCGTCAATCAGCACTGAACAATATGTTTAGGTGAAAGAGCAACCTACACCTAAGATTCTCCATGATTGTCGCAACATGAGAGATTAATCACGTATATAATTATAATTAATAATTTTGAAAATCAATGTAATTGTATATACCTCATAAATATTACTATGAAATTACTAAATATTTAATATTAATAATATTATAAATTATTGATTATTGTACATTGTTACCTATTAATTTTAACTAGGTTCTTTCAAATTAAAACTCCTTTCTAGATACTTTCTACATTCTTCTAGCATATCTAGCTTTTTACATTAAAATTTATATTAACAATAATTTCTATAAATTAACATTCTCAAACATGCTGAGATTTTTTTCTTTTCTTGTGCAGGGAAAACCACGAAGAAAATGATGTCAGTAGTAACAACAGGTATAATATTATAAACACATTAAATTCAATTTTATTATTTTGTTCTGATGGACCAGAGTCCACAATTAAAGATTCCACAAATCATACCTTTCTTTGGATCATATATTCTCCCACCATTTTCCCACGAGTACTCCAGATAATATATGCAGATTAATATGTTTGACTTTTTTTTTAAGTATAGAGATTTATAATGTTACATCAGTTTTGTAGTAAAAAGCCAAAAGCTAGTCCAGTTAGCAAGATAGCCTTAAACATGTTTTGTGAGTTTTATTCATACATAGAGGTCATTTACCAACGCTGAACATTTTCCTTTCATATTAAACAATTCTCCAGTTTCGACCTTGGTGGGTGTTGGAATTGTAGTGCTGGTGGTCTTCACTTGCTGGTTCAGGAGAAAGACCTTTCCCACCACTCTTTCGCTTTGTAGAGAGAATCCAACCAATCGGATTATGAAGGAGTTTTTGAAGAAACATGGGTCCCTTCCTACAACTAGGTACACTTATTCACAGGTTAAGAGAATAACCAATACTTTTAGAAACAAATTAGGTGAAGGAGGATTTGGTAGTGTATATAAAGGGAAGTTACCTGATGGTCGTGCTGTTGCTGTGAAAATTTTAAGTAAATCAAAAGGCAATGGAGAAGAATTCATTAACGAAGTTGCAAGCATTAGTAGGACTTCACATGTTAATATTGTTAGACTTTTGGGATTTTGTTTGGAGAGATCTAAACGGGCTCTGATATATGAGTTTATGCCTAATGGATCTCTTGACAAGTTCATATACGAAGACAAATATCCGTCACAAGTTGAACACAAATTGGATTGCAAAATGTTGTATGATATTGCAATTGGTATTGCCCGTGGATTAGAGTACTTACACAGAGGTTGCAACACTAGAATCTTGCATTTTGACATAAAACCTCACAATATATTATTAGATGAGGATTTTTGTCCAAGAATTTCAGATTTTGGACTTGCAAAAATTTGTACACGAAAAGAAAGTACAGTATCCCTTAGTGATGCAAGAGGGACTGTAGGCTATATTGCTCCAGAGGTTTTCTCGAGAAATTTTGGTGCAGTATCTCATAAATCAGATGTTTATAGTTATGGAATGATGGTATTAGAAATGGTTGGGATGGAGAATAATACTAAGACCGAAGTTGACCATTCAAGTGATTTCTATTTTCCTCATTGGATTTACGATCGTCTTGAATCAACTCAAGAGCTTGGCTTACAAATTATAAGAAATGAAAGTGATGACAAAATGATAAGAAAGATGGCAATAGTGGGTTTATGGTGCATACAAATTCACCCTTCAAGTAGACCAGCCATTAGTAGAGTGGTTGAAATGCTAGAAAGTAAAGTTGAGTTATTACAAATTCCACCTAAACCTTTTTTGTCTTCTTCTTCAACCTCTGAATTTCATTTGTCATGTGAGACACATTAGTTTTGTAAGAAAATTAATATGTGGTCTATATTGCAATACATTGTAACTCCTAATTATTATTCTTGCTATTAGTTTTTGCTTTTAGTTTATCTTGATAAATTAATGACTAGCTTCCAAGCAACTTGTAAGGCTTCCACTTTAGAACACTTTATATATAGTTTATAACTATTTTGAGTAGTATATCAAATTTTAGATTTGATTCTCATTGATGCTATTTTACACACAAAAGAAAATAATTTCTACATATTTCTTAACTTATTATTTGCTTTAAATAACTATGGAGACCTGAAATATAGAATTTGCTTTCACTTTACTTGTGGGCTTCAAAATCCCCTCACTGACATTTTCATAAGAAGGGTATATTAATGCTAGGAAGGTTGCTAATGCTTGTGGCTCCCCATTCCCAACTTGCTTGTCTTCACTTGAGTATTTCACTCTCAACCCAATTACTAGCTTCATATAATATAGGAGTATCTTACGTGTTGTTTTTATCCTCTATGTAACGTGCTCTGTTTTGTTTGGGATCAAATAAACTTAGATATATAATTAATATTTTTTTTATCCATCGTCTTATTAGGAATATCTTTTTATATTTTTGTTGCATCAATTTTATATAAAATACACAAATTCTATTATATTATTTCATTCTTGATATGATATAATATAATATGTTAGAATCATATATTTATAAAATTTATTCTTTTATTATAAGGGATGTCAACTAAAAATATAAAGTGACGAAAATATTTTTCTACATATTTCTTAACTATGGCTACTTAAGATGTAAGATTTGCGTTCATTTTCCTTGTAGGTTTCAAAATCCCCTCACTGACATTTATTAGAAGGGAATATTATTTTTTAACTAATGTTTTTGTGTTTATATATTTATATTTTTTGAAGTTGTTGAGCCATTATATTTGACAAAAGTAGCTAAGAAACTAGTTAAAAGCTAACAAAATTACCTAATATAGTTGAACTTGAGATCTGGAAAACTAATTTACTAAATAATAAGTGATTAGTGATAATATTTTTTAAGTAACTAATATATGAAAATTTTATTTATAAGTCAATTATTACATTTAGTTGTAATTGTTGTTATTTTCTACATTATATATTTTATAATTTATCTTATATTATATTTTAAAATATTTTTAGTTGAGTTTAACAAAAAACTTGATATAAAATCCTACTTTAATTAAACATGATAATAAAAATTTAATAAATATTATATAGATAAAAATTTATAAAATATAAAAAGTAGATGATTTTAAAAAATACTATTGGAAAATGTCAGTATATTGAAAAACACTACCCATTAAGATGGATATAACTTCTAATATAAATAGTCGTATCTTCTAGAATCCGAAGTATCTACGTTAAACTTTTCGATCTTCACTTCACCTCCCTTCTTCTTCAATATCATTGTTTCCGCTTTATTAAGGCTCCCACCTTTTTTACCCGATCCTAAAAATAAACTAATTATTTTCTGATATGAAATAGCAGACAGAGTCATAGTCATTATTCTTGATATCAATTGTTATTTTGTGTAGAAGTTTCGTAAGATATTATTTATATGTCTTTCATCTTTCACTCAGACTAACATAGTTCACTGGTGGAGTTGACTTGACTAGCTATAAGCGGGGCTTGCGTGTTTACTAGCCTCCTCAGCGACCTTATAATTAGGGAGATTGACGCCACTTGCGAGGATTAAGTTTACGTGTCGGTGTCGGCACAGCAAAACATCCTTATTCTTGAATTCCAACCATTACTCCTTATTGTTGTCCAAGGTCCGCCCTCCCCCACCCCTCTGCCCAAGTACAAATCCAATTAAACAAAGAGGTCAGGAAATGGCTAGTTGGTCAACTTTCTCAACTTGCGTGTGGGAGAAGTTCCGTTGTAAAATAGGTCATTCTTTATGGAGATGATAATTCAAAGATAAGAGGCAGATACTCATACAACTGGACAACTCCTTTTCAATCAACCAAAAATCAAAAGACAAGTCTTTTTCTCCACTAAAAAATGTCACAACTCACAAGCATGCACTCTCAAATCCCAAGCTCAAGGTCGAACCCGTAGGCGGCGATTTCCTCACTATTCACAGTTTTTGGCATATTCCCTTTCTCCCTATTCAATGTTGTCCATCCACAACTGAACAACCCTCCAAAAATGAACATTTTGTTTATCCTCAAACCCCTTTCTTCTCCCAAGATTCATTACTACATCATCCTCTTCTACCTCCTTGCCAGAAACACTTTTTGTTATGTAGACCCCAAATTCGTAGCATGTACCCCCAAAACCTGCGCCAACAACAATCAAATTATAAGCTATCCATTTTACATCGAAGAGGCACAAGAACCTTTTTGCGGGTACCCTGGTTTTGGAATCCGCTGTGGCTCAAATGGTTTCCCAATCCTAAATCTGTCTAATACCCAATACATCATCCACCAAATTTTCTACGAAAATTCGTCACTGCGAGTTTCGAATACTGCGTTCTCAAGTTTAGAATCAAACACCGATAAACGTTGTCTTCCTCCTACCCAGAATCTCACTCTTCCTCCAGATAATCTGTTCTATCTTGCACCGAATCAAAAGGGTATGATATTGTTCTACGGCTGTGACTCAATACCTTGGCTGCAAGAGAACAGAGTTGGGTGTTATGCAGAAAATGAAACGAGTTCAGTTCTGGCATTGTATAAAGAGGATGATAAAAATATAAGCTCTGTGTTGAATAATTGCACGGGAGAGGTTGTGGATACGGCAGTGGAAGATGGAATTGGAGGGATTAGAGAAGCATTGAGTAAAGGGATTTTGCTGAAATGGACGGCCAGTGATTGCAACGAGTGCAACGGCACTGGAGGTAGGTGCGGCTTCGATTCAGAATTACACAAATTCAGATGCTACTGCACTGATAGAGTTCGTGCTGCTAAGTGTGGTCCTGATCCAGGTTAGTATCTCTTCTTGCTATCTTGCACCCATTTTTTTTTTTTCATGTTTATTATTGTGAATACTATAGATATATCCCACCCTATACTAGACTTATTTTCAAAATAAAATTTATTTTTAAAAATTTAAAAATTAATTTTTGTATCAAATAACTTTTATTTCTATTCTATTTTTTTTATCATATCTTTTTCTGTATATACTTTGCTTCCA
Source organism: Hylodesmum podocarpum (assembly GCA_026586105.1). NCBI lineage: Eukaryota > Viridiplantae > Streptophyta > Magnoliopsida > Fabales > Fabaceae > Hylodesmum > Hylodesmum podocarpum. Next base: position 1,912,285 of record JALJEV010000539.1, on the reverse strand, counting down.
CTATTGTTTTTCCTACTCTGTTAAACACACGGTCAATAAGTACTGAACAATATTTTATATCTTTAGGTGAAAGAACAACCTACATCCAAGATTTTTAGACCTCCATGATTGCGGCAACATGTGAGATTAATCACGTATATAAATATAATTAATAATTTAAAAAATCAATGTGATTATATATACGTGATAAATATTACTATGAAATTGCTAAAATATTTAGTATTAATAATATTGTAAATTATTTATTATTGTACATTGTTACCTGTTAATTTTATCTAGTGGTTAGTAATTTGACTAGGTTCTTTCAAATCAAAACTCCTTTCTAGATACTTTCTACATTCTTCTTGCATATCTAGCTTTCTACCTCAGCTTTTTACATTAAAATTTATATTAACAATAATTCGTAATTCAATTTTACACTATCGGTGTCTCACCATTAAACTCCATAACATTAACATTTCAAACATGCTAAGATTTTTTCTTTATTTTCTTGTGCAGTGAATACCACGAAGAAAATGATGTCAGTAGTAACAACAGGTATAATATTATAAACACATTAAATTCAATTTTATTATTTTGTTCTGATGGACCAGAGTCTACCATTAAAGATTCTATAAATCATACCTTTCTTTGATCATATATTCTCCCATCATTTTGCCACGAGTACTCCAGGTAATATATGCAGATTAATAAGTTAGACCTGTTTATTTTTAAGTATATAGTTTATAATGTTACATCAGTTTTGTAGTAAAAAACCAAAATGTAGTCCAAGTTAGCAAGATAGCCTTATGTTTTGTGCGTTTTATTCATACATAGAGGTCATTTACCAACGCTGGACATTTTCCTTTCATATTAAACAATTCTCCAGTTTCGACCTTGGTGGGTGTTGGAATTGTAGTGCTGGTGGTCTTCACTTGCTGGTTCAGGAGAAAGACCTTCCCCACCACTCTTTCGCTTTGTGGAGAGAACCCAACCCATCGGATTATGGAGGAGTTTTTGAAGAAACATGGGCCCCTTCCTACAACTAGGTACAGTTATTCACAGGTTAAGAGAATAACCAATGCTTTTAGAAACAAATTAGGTGAAGGAGGATTTGGTAGTGTATATAAAGGGAAGTTACCTGATGGTCGTGCTGTTGCTGTGAAAATTTTAAGTAAATCAAAAGGCAATGGAGAAGAATTCATTAACGAAGTTGCAAGCATTAGTAGTACTTCACATGTTAATATTGTTAGACTTTTGGGATTTTGTTTGGAGAGATCTAAACGGGCTCTGATATATGAGTTTATGCCTAATGGATCTCTTGACAAGTTCATATACGAAGACAAATATCCGTCACAAGTTGAACACAAATTGGATTGCAAAATGTTGTATGATATTGCAATTGGTATTGCCCGTGGATTAGAGTACTTACACAGAGGTTGCAACACTAGAATCTTGCATTTTGACATAAAACCTCACAATATATTATTAGATGAGGATTTTTGTCCAAGAATTTCAGATTTTGGACTTGCAAAAATATGTACAAGAAAAGATAGTGCAGTATCCCTTATTGATGCTAGAGGGACTGTAGGCTATATTGCTCCAGAGGTTTTTTCGAGAAATTTTGGTGCAGTATCTCATAAAGCAGATGTTTATAGTTATGGAATGATGGTATTAGAAATGGTTGGGATGAAGAATAATATTAAGACCGAAGTAGACCATTCAAGGGAAATGTATTTTCCTCATTGGATTTACGATCGTCTTGAATCAACTCAAGACCTTGGCCTGCAGATTATAAGAAATGAAAGTGATGACAAAATGATAAGAAAGATGGCAATAGTGGGTTTATGGTGCATACAAATTCACCCTTCAAGTAGACCAGCCATTAGTAGAGTGGTTGAAATGCTAGAAAGTAAAGTTGAGTTATTACAAATTCCACCTAAACCTTATTTGTCTTCTCCTTCGACCTCTGCAGTTCATTTTTCATGTGAGACATCATGTGAGACACATTAGTTTTGTAAGAACATTAATATGTGGTCTATATTGCAATACATTGTAACTATTAAGTATTATTATTACTATTAGTTTTTGCTTTTAGTTTATCTTGATAAATTAATGACTAGCTTCCAAGCAACTTGTTAGGCTTCCACTTTAGAACACTTCATATATAGTTTATAACTATTTTGAGAAGTATATCAAATTTTAGATTTGATTCTCATTGATGCTATTTTACACACAAAAGAAAATAGTTTCTACATATTTCTTAACTTAATATTTTCATTTTCTTTAAATAACTATGGAGACTTAAAATATTGGATTTGCTTTCACTTTATTTGCGGGCTTCAAAATCTCCTAACTGACATTTTCACTAGAAGGGTATATTAATGCTAGGAAGGTTGCTAACTATCTAAGTTTATTTGACCCCAAACAAAACAGAGCACGATACATAGAGGAAAAAAACATGTAAGATACTCTTGTAGTATATGAATCTAGTAATCGGGTTGAGAGTGAAATACTCAAGTGAATTCATGTAAGTTGGGAATATTATTTATTAACTAATGTTTTTAATGTTTTTTTTTTTGTTGACATTGTTGAGCCATTATATTTGACAAAAGTAGCTAAGAAACTAGTTAAAAGCTAAAAATTTACCTAATATATTTGAAGTTGAGATCTGGAAAATCAATTTACTAAATTATAAGTAATTAGTGGTAATATTTTTGAAGTAACTAATGTATGTAAATTTTATTAATAAGTCAATTATTTTGATTACATTTAGTTGTAATTATTGTTATTTTCTACATTATATATTTTATTATTAATCTTATATTATATTTTAAAATATTTTTAATTAAGTTAAAAAAAAATTTGATATAACATCCTACTTTACTTAAAAATGATAATAAAAAATTAATAAATTTATATAGATAATATATACATACATACATATAAAGTAGATGTTTTTAAAAAATACTACTTCATTTAGTGTCAGTATATTGAAATACATTAGAGATTATTCAAAAAATTATTATGTTTTTTTAAAAAAAATAGTCAAATGATTTTTTTCATCTAGTGAAAAATGTGAGAAATTAGTTGAATTGTCTCTCCAAACATATATTAATAATTAAAAACTACAAACGAAATAAATAAAATAATTAAAAGATAATCTAATATAAACAAATAAATAATATTCACAATTTTTTTTACATATTTAATGTATTATTAAATAAGTAATATATAAAATCTATAACTTTAATTAAGAAAAATTTAGATATGGTATTTCAGGTATTGATTATTTTGTTTTTCAATTAAAATTGGAGTTTCACTTCAATAATCTATATAATCGGAATTATTATCATGGTAAACTTTAATTTTAATCGAACAACCATGTAAAAGATAAAACACAAGAAGGGGGGTTGAATTGTGTTACTTAAAAAAAAATTTCCATTCATATGTGGGTTTCAAAGAGGTTCAGACGAAACAGTCTTAGTCTTATAAAGATTGATTTTAGAGTACAAACGTTAGATTATGATTATCCCCGGTTAGTCAAAAACTTAAGATAAAAACACAAGTATTTTTATACTGGTTCGTCTATTCAATACTACGTCCAGTTACCCAGCAACTACTGAGTTTTCACTACAAACCGTGAAATGGTTACAAGTATTATTTGCACCCAGCCACTTCTGGCTATTACACAAATATTCTTTGATCCCAGCCTTCTCAGGCTAAACTACCAAGGTATTCTTTGAACCCAGTCTCCACAGGCTAATACAAAAGGTATTCTTTGGAACACAGCCTCCTCAGGCTAAAACACCACACAAGTAGATTTTGAAAAGATGTTTTAAAAACAAGTGTATTCCTCTACGCAGAGAGGGTTTTTACAATAAGCACAATTACAGAACTTTGAGCGAAATCTTCAGAAGATAGATTGAGATAAGCGTATTCGCCACAGAATTCTGATGCAGTGAAGTTCTTATATAGGCATCTTCTTCACATAGTCGTTAGACTCGTTTGAATGTCGTTGAGAGTCGTTGAGGTATCTCTTAAAAGCTTTTCCAAAGGTGTCAGTTGTACTTGATTGATTGATGTAGAACGCAGCGGATATAGCGGACTAGATTGTGTGCGCAGTACCTTTTCTGACTTGTTCAGAGACTTTGACATAAAGGTAAAGACCTTTTTGACTTGTATGTGAAAGCTCGAATCCCTATACTGATCTTGAATGCTTCTCATGAGTACTTCTTCAGATTTGAAATCTTGGCGCGAATGACTCTACTTTGCTTCAATTTTGGATAGACGATATATGCCTTCAGTCTTTGTTGTTTCGTCTCATCCTATCGTCTGATGACTTCACTTTTGGGACAGACGAAAGACTTCAGCTTAAGGAGTCCTCTTCCGTCTGTGCATGTTCCGTCTGACTTGCTCGCATAACTTCCGTCTAAGAAAGTTCCGTCTGTCTTGTAAACATTAAAACCTTAGACAAAATTCTTCATCTTGATCTAACAATCTCCCCCTTTTTGATGATTACAGACCATACCGATAATCTTTCTCAAGAAGATATCTGCATAAAACAATGTTAGCAATTACAGATAATATGCAAGTCAGATTTACATCAAGACGATGTTTTCTGAATAATATCTCTTTATAAATAATTGTTACATCAATACGATGTAATCCTTATACATTATTACAATGGTATAGACAGAAAACCAATAAAGAATTACAATGTGTGTTTTATACTAAAGAATCAAAAATAAAAAAATACAATAATACGATACAAAGTTTTGTGCTCCCCCTTAGACGATCACTCCCCCTCAGACGATTGCTCCCCCTCAGACGAAGCTTGTCTTGTTCTTGCTCTTGCTCATTCCCTTTACTCCTTCTTGAGATATTCTCCTCTACTTTTCTCCTACTTTTCTCCCTCTTGGGCTGAGAATCATCAAAATAGGATCAAGAAGAAGGCTTGGGTTTCTTTTTCAGAAAGGCCATAACAATGTCCTTCAGCTGCTGCACTTCAGATGATAGAGAAGCTTGATTGTCCTCAAGTTCTCTGTTCTTTTGCTTCAGGTGCTCGCAATCCTCTTCCAAGGCATCATATTTTCGCTTTAGAGTGTTATACTCCTCAGCTTCTTTAGTTTCAGCCTCAGCAACCTCAATTTTATCACTGACCTCCACCATATCATCAATTTGTACTTGCGATGTTTGAGGTTCTTCCACTATAGGTGTAGTGTCATCTATGATGAACACTGTTTGTCTCCTCTTCAAACGCAGAGTGAAGAGTGGAAGTGTGAGGTAAGCCGTGAAGTCTCTTTCCCATTGCCATGAGTACATCTTCGTGGGAACAGAAACTTCAAGATCCGGATGCTCCTGAGATGGATGAGTATAAGCAAAGGCTTCTCCAGGATACACCCTGCCACAGACGGTAGAATCCTCATCAAATGAGGTTCCAGAGCAGAAAGCAGAAGTGGCTTCATGATCTTCTATCATCCTTTGTATCTTCGGATTGATAGGGCTTGAGGCTTGCATTTGAACAGCCTTGAGGTGCGAATAACCAGCGGACGGAAGACGTCGGGGGATGTGCCTTGCATATTTGAAGGTTCTGGAGACAGACGGAAGCTTCTTCTCTTTACCCTTAGCCAAAAACTTGACCAAGCAAGGTCATTTTCGGTCTAAGACGATAGCATACGATGTTTCGTCTAAAACCAGGGAAGAGAACTGTGAATCCACCAAGAAGGGGCAGTATCTCTTTTCCTTCTTTGCTTGACATTCAATGTGGTAGAAGGAAGTGGCTCTTTCCTTAGCTTCCCTTCTAAAGGCACCGACCATCAACTTGAATGACAAGTTGTAGTCTTCTGGAAGAGCATGAGCAAACTCTTCTGGATCTTCAAACTCGTTGAGGAGGATTGAGTAGCGGGGGCTGATCCCTGAGCAATGTGATCTTGTCCAGGGGAGAACGATTCCCAGAGTATGTCCTAGACCTGCATACTCCGTCTGATTCATTGGAATCGTGAATGGTACTGGATCATGGCGGTCTATGGCGTCGAGATGCCAATGTGAGCAATCCCTTGGCTCATAGATTGTGGAGCTGGAATCTCCATATCTGCAATGGTGAAATGCAGGTGCAATGATCTCGTGTTGAACCCTCCACTTGATGTTTTCTCTGAAAGGGATGTGGGGTTCATAGCCTAGAGCTGGTCCTTCAATCACTGACTCAGCTAGATGATCCTTGTACCTCTGTATTTCTTCTAACCCCTTGAGGTCTAGGGCGGCCAGTGTGTCCCAGGGCAGACGCTTCAGCCATTCGCGTTGCTCTTCGGGAGAGTAGATGATGTCTTCTTTGAAGTCCACTGGCTTCAAGGGTTTATTGTATAGGATGGGATTGACAAATCTCCCCAATTGAAAACCCTTCTTGCCTTTGTACTGATAAGGGTTCTTCAATTCAATGTAGGGAGTGTCTTTGATATAGCAGTCTTCATCGTCTGTCAAGTGACCAACTTCAGCAGACTCAGACGATTCGCCATCTTTGGAAATTTCTTCATTCTTCTCTCCAATAACCCAGTCAGGCATGACTGGTCTTTCAGCACAAGTGCTCTCAGCGAAGCGCCTCATGACTAATTCGTTGAGAAACGAATAGTCCATCTTGTGCTTGGGAGGTAGATCTTCTGGATTTACAACTTCAGCATGTGATCTCCCCCATGATGCATCCACCTTGATGACTTCTAGATGTTCTTCATCAGACGAAGAAATTATATCTTCAATCATAACTTCATCTTCAGACGGAATCTCCTTCGTCTGTTGGTGGGATGCTTCCTCAGAAGCAGCAGGTAACGTCTGTGCAAGGGCAGCGTTCAGAGGAGACGCAACAATAGGAGCAGATGGTGTTGCCCCATGTTCGTCTTGGAGTGTTGTTGATGGAGAGACCTCCATTGTAGAGACTTCCTCATTTAGCACCGTCTCCAACTCCTCTGCAAGCTGGGCATTATCTTTTTGGATCTGGGCCGTTTCTTCACTATTCATGCCCTCTGAGGTTGCTGGAGCAAACGCACCCTCAGACGATCCAATGCCCCGAACGCTTTCGAGAAAGATCCTTTCTCGTTCAGCATGAAGCAGCATTGAGACCCTCATAGCCTCTCTCAGCTGTTTTTCTTCGTCTGTTTCACCAACAACTACAGACGCTAGCTTCTGCTTCATTTTCTCCTTGCCTTTAGCAGCCTTTTGAAGAGCAATTTGTCTTGCTTTAGCTTTCTCTTCAGCTGCTTTCATCTGCTTTTCTTCGTCTATGAGAATCTTCACAGACGGAACACCGTCAGACGATAGCTTAGCCCCTTCATCTTCACTAGGGATATCGTCTTTTCTATCTTCTTAGCCGCGACGTGCTTTATTCTAATAGTCCTCTTTTTCTTCTTGAGAGGTTCTTCAAGAATATCTTCAAAAGGGACCTCAGAAATGATCACGGGAGGAAGAGGTTGTGTTTGGGTTTGTTTTGGTGATTGGGATTGTGTTTGGGTAAGTGTTTGGGTTTGTGTTTCGTCTGATGTTTGGGGTTGTGTTTCGGTTTGTGTTTTTGTTTGTGTTTGGGCTTGTGTTTGGGTTTTAGCGCGCTTGATGCGAGCTCTGTGTGGGGGGTCTTTGGTTATTGGTGAGAGTGGGACTTCTTCACGTGGAGAATGTAGAATGAAGCTGGGTGCCAAATGCATCTGTAAAGTACAAAAACACACAAGAAGGGGGGTTGAATTGTGTAGACTGTTTTTAAAACTTTTTCTCTAAGACGATGCGTTTGCGTCTGTTGTTTTCAAAGCTTGATCAGACGCAAGATTGTTTTCTTCTTTAAGATTGATTTTATTATCAAACTATTCAAATTATTATCCCCTGTTAGTTAACAGATAAAACAATAGAGAAGACAACAATATTTTTATACTGGTTCGTCTGATCAAGACTACATCCAGTTCCCCAGCAACACACTAAGGTTCCACTATGAGTATTCTTTGAACCCAGTCACTCCTGGCTAAATACAGATATTTTTGGGCACAGCCTTCCCAGGCTAAACAGGTATTCTTTGAACCCAGCCTCCACAGGCTAAACAGGGTATTTTTTGAACACAGCCTCCACAAGCTAAAACATAGGTATTCTTTGAAACACAGCCTCCTCAGGCTAAGAGCACCACAATAGTGAATTTAGGAAGATGAAAGAATAAGTTTATCCTCTACGTAGAGAGGAGTTTTACAATGAGATCTATTCTAAGTTCAGGGCGAGTGAACTTTACTTGAGAGCTTGAAGTTTGAATATTATTTCTTTGTTCTGCAGTTCGCCTACCTTCTCTTGAAGTAATGAAGTCCTTTTATAGAGAGCTCCTTGAAGTATCCGTTAGACTGAAGATTTGAACGTTAGTCCTTTGTCTTGGGGTCTTCAAACGTGTGGCAGATCAATCGAATAATTAATGTTTGCACGAGGCTTTTTCGACTTGATCAGAGACATCAACAAAAAGCATGTTTGCTTTTCGTGTTGCAGGGGTTTTGCACAGATCTCTATTCTGTCTTTGGAAGCTTCTTGAGTAACGACTAGATTTGAATTGGGGCGCGAGTTACTCCGTCTGAACTTCATTAAACGAGGTAGACGAATGAATAAATAAAAGGGTTGTGTGTTGAATTCATTAAAATCATCTCCTTCCGTCTGTTCCTTGATCGTGCTCTTCCGTCGATGCTTGATCGAGCTCTTCCGTCGATGCTTGATCGAGCTCTTAATGTCGATGCTTGATCGAGGCTTGATCGTGCTCTTCCGTCCCGATGCTTGATCGATCTTCGATCATACTCTTTCTTCCATCGACAGGCACAACAGACTGTTCTGTAATTATCAAAACTAAGATGCTAAATCATCTTGACTTAACAGCATCTTTGCAAAGGTGCTTCCTTTGACTTCCTTCCCTTCTTTGTGCCACGCACGCTGGTGACATCAAATCCTTGGTTGATGATAATTTTGGTGAAGAGGGTGGCATAGGGAATGCTGCTCTTCCTACGGATGTTTCTATTCTTCAACGCACTCACCCAGTGGTCGAGAATAATATGAGGGAGGCTCATCCTTGCTTTCCTCGGGCGGTAAAAGATCGAAGATGACTGTCTAGAGTACTCACGTTGTCACGAGAGCCTGTTCGTGGAGTGAATATGTTGTAGAGGAGGTTGTGGATGATTCTGGCAGTGGGACAGAGGTTCCCTGATCTGAAAAACTTGGGGTCATTAGAGTCTTTAATCTTCCCGTAGATAATCTTATCTACATGTTCTTCAGATTCAATCTTTATCCAGTCGGGGCTATAAAAGCGCCCTTCAGCCTTGCAGTTTCCGGCTTCAGCAATTGAATCAGCAGTGATGATGTACTCTTTGTTGTCGATAGTCCCGACAATACCGTCCTCAAACTCCTTAGCATCGCTCCAAAACTCGGCGTATGCCTCCATCAGTCATTCCCCTCTCATAGCGGCAAACTCCATCCAGCCGGTGTGAGTCAGAATCTTGGCAACTCTGTCAGAGATGCTCTCTATTGTTTCTCTCGAAATCCACTTGCTCGGAAAGAACAAGTCTTGAGCGAAGAAAGTGGCTTCGGTTACTTTGGTGTTCTTGGCGGCCATTGTAGGTTTTGAAAAAGAGAGAATATTAGGTTTTGTGAGTAATAAGTTCAGAGAGAATGTGAATGCAGTAAAGAGAAAAAAAATGTGAACTTTTTAAGAGTATTTATAGGCAAATAGAAAACGGTTGTGATTCATCAGACGAAAGAGATTTTGAAAACCGTCCCTGATTTGACGTGTCCACATCATTGCCTTTTCAATGATTGATTTGACTACTGCAATTCACAGCGCGTGCCTTTCAAAGTCCTAGAATAGTGCAATAAATGACAGACACATTTATTGCTATCTTTAATTTGTTCCTGCACACTTAACTTAAAAAAAAATAATTAAATAATATCCTTGCGTCTGTTGAATTTCCTCAGACTGATTCAACTTGATCAGACGCAAAGTTTCGTCTTAACACGAAAATATAAATAAATGTACAGACGAAATAAAATGCTCAGACGAAATGAAGTGCTCAGACGAAAGAGAAAGTTAATCAATTAAAGAAATAATTCCCAAATTTTCTTTAATGAAATTAAAGCGAGTTTCGTCTAAAGCTTTTGTAAATATATCTGCTCATTGAAAATCAGTTTGTACAAACTGTATATCGAAAATACCTTTTTGAACATAATCTCTTATAAAATGAAAACGAATTTCAATATGTTTGGCTTTTGAATGTTGAATAGGGTTTTTGCTGAGATTTATTGCACTTGTGTTATCACAAAATACTGGTATATGATTTTCAAACTTGGAGTAATCCTCAAGTTGATGTTTTATCCACAGTAATTGTGAGCAACACCTCTTAACGCAACAATATACTCTACTTCAGTGGTTGAGAGTGCAATGGAGTTTTGCTTCTTGCTTGACCAAGAGATTAGTGATGATCCAAGGAATTGGCATCCACCACTTGTGCTTTTTCTCTCCACTTTTTCTCCAGCATAATCAGCATCACAAAAGCCACTTAAACTGAAATCACTATTTTTCTTATAAAACAAAGAGTGATTAGTGGTTCCAACAAGGTATCTTAAGATACGTTTAACAGCTTGCAAATGTGATTCTTTAGGATCAGATTGAAAGTGTGCACATAGACAGACACTAAACATAATGTCAGGTCTACTAGCAGTTAGATAGAGAAGAGATCCAATCATACCTCTGTATACCGTCTGATCAACGGTCTTACCTGATTCGTCTTTGTTGAGACTTGCTCCAGACGAATGCATGAGAGTTTTCATAGGTTTGGCATTTTCCATTTTGAATTTCTTTAGAAGCTCCTTTGTATACTTCTGTTGATGGATATATATGCCTTGTTCAGTCTGTTTGATCTGAAGTCCTAAGAAAAACTTCAGTTCTCCCATCATGCTTATCTCGAATTCTTCCTGCATTAGCTTAGAGAAATCCTTGCACAAGGACGTTAGTTGCTCCAAAAACTATATCATCTACATATATTTGAACAATAATAAAGTCTTTTAAAACGCTTTTCTTGAAGAGTGTAGTATCCACTTTTCCTCTTGAAAAACCATTTTGAAGAAGAAAGGAACTTAGTCTCTCATACCAAGCTCGAGGAGCTTGTTTAAGACCATATAGTGCCTTTTTCAGCTTGAAGACATGATCTGGTTGAGATGAACTCTCAAATCCAGGGGGTTGTCTTACGTATACTTCCTCTTCAATAAAACCATTTAGAAAAACACTTTTTACGTCTATTTGATATAAGATGATATTCTTATGAGCAGCAAAGGCAAGTAAAATTCTAATAGCTTCTAATCTAGCTACAGGGGCAAAGGTTTCAGTGAAATCTATACCTTCTTGTTGATTATAGCCTTGAGCTACTAACCTTGCTTTGTTTCTTACCACTTTTCCATCTTCATCAAGTTTGTTTCTGAAAACCCATTTAGTTCCAATAATGCTTTTGCTTGTTAGTTTCTCCACTAAGGTCCAAACATCATTTCTGGTAAACTGGTTTAGCTCTTCTTCCATAGCTAAAATCTAGTCGTTATCTTGTAGAGCTTCTTCAACATATTTTGGCTCTATGTTTGACACAAGAGCATATCCAGGCGATTCCTTCAGCTTGGATCTAGTTTGAACACCTTGATTCTTATCTCCAATGATAAGATCTTCTGTATGGTTGGACGCAAACTTCCATGCTCTCGCAGGGGCTTGATCTACATGTTGATGAGTATCAGACGAAGGTGGTTCGTCTGCTTTCTATCGTCTCGCTCTTGTTTGTTTAAATCGACCCTTGTTTATCATTTTGACTTGAACTTTGACCCGAAGAATTAATCTGCAAATTATCAAATAAATTTTCTAGGTCTGATATTTCCTTATCAGCCTTTGAGTTATCTTGGAACTTTACATGAATTGATTCCTCTACAACTTGCGTCTTAGAGTTAAATACTCTATAGGCCTTAGATGTATTGGAATATCCAAGAAAGAATCCTTTTACCACCTTTGAATCAAACTTACCAAGTTGATCTTTGGTGTTTAAGATGAAACATTCGCATCCAAAAGGATGGAAGTAAGAAATGTTGGGTCTTCTTCCTTTCCATAGTTCATATGGAGTCTTATTCAATATTGGTCTTTTCAATATTCTGTTTTGAATATAACAGGAAGTATTAATTGCTTCTGCCCAATAATATTTAGGGAGAGAGCTTTCATGCAACATAATTCTAGCCATTTCTTATAAAGTCTGATTTTTCCTTTCCACAACTCCATTTTGCTGGGGAGTTCTTGGAGATGAAAAATTGTGAAATATACCATTTTCAAAACAAAAGGCTTTGAACTTAGAATTTTCAAATTCTGTTCCATGATCGCTTCTTACAGACGCAATACATATTCCTTTTTCTTTTTGAAAGCGTTTGCAGAATATTTCAAAAACCTTGAATGACTCATGTTTATGTGCTAGGAAGTATACCCATGTGAATCTAGTATAGTCATCTATAATCACAAATCCATATCTTTTTCCTCCAAGACTTTCAGTCTGAGTAGGTCCAAAGAGATCAATATGTAACAGTTCTAGTGATCTTGTCGTGGAAACAACATTTTTAGATTTAAAGGAAGCTTTGAGTTGTTTCCCATGTTGACAAGATTCACACAGATAATTGGATTTCCAAGATATTTTTGGCAAACCTTTTACAATATCCTTTTTAGAAATTTTTGAAATATACTTGAGACTTAAATGTCCAAGCTTTTTGTGCCAAATACCTCGTTCATCGTCTGCTGAAATTAAACATGTTACATTCTGATTCCTAAGGTCAGAAAGGCAAACCTCATAAAGGTTATTCTTTCTTTTCCCAACAAAAAGAATGGATTTGTCTTTGTTTTTGACTATACATTCATCTGAGTTAAAGGCTACTTCATATCCACTATCACAAAATTGACTTATGCTAAGTAGATTGAAGTTAAGACCTTTAACATAAGACACATTCTGGATAAGTGGATTGGGTGTCTTACCGACAGTCCCAATACCAAGAATTTTACCTTTTCCAGAACCGTAGGAGATAGACCCTTTACTTGGTCTGAGGTCTTGGAACATAGACAGGTCTCCCGTCATGTGTCGTGAGCATCCACTGTCCAGTGTACCGGCAAAGTCTTCTCTCTTCCTATTAAGGATATCTGCAACAGGAATCATGAGTGACTTTGGTACCCAAATCTTTTTGGGTCCTTTTTTGTTAGTTACAAAAGGTTTCTTTTTGTTTGTGATTTTAGCCTTCTCGTAATTGTTAGAAACCTTGTTATAATTTTTTATCTTCTTTTTGTGAACAGACGGAACAAAATTGTTTTTCACTTCGTCTGACTCTTCAACATAACCAAGTCCACTTTTGTCAGACGGAGACCTCCCATATTTAAGAATATTTTCTAGCATGGAGGATCCCTTAGTGAACTTTGTTAAGTCTTTGAGTAAGGATTCATTTTCTTTCTTCAATCTTTCAATTTCAGAAATAAAATGATCCTTTTCAAACTCAGATGATTTTTCATCTGATACCTCCTTTTGCAGCAACTCATTTTTAGTTCTCAAAGCAACATTTTCTTCCAAGGTTTGCTTTAACTTGGCTTTGCATGCTTTGTATTGCTTAGCAATAAAATGTGAGTTGGCCAAAAGTGTATCATATGAAATCTCTTCTGATTCTGACTCAGACTCATATGAGGAGGATGAAGAAGTTTCAGATTCAGTTACCTCTGATGAGACAATGTCTCCAGCCATGAGGCAAATATTAGCAGTTTCTTCTTCTTCTTCGGTGGATTCCTCTGAGCTTTCACTGTCAAGGTCTTCCCAAGTCAGTAAGCTCTTCTTTCCTTTACCTTTTCGGGGGTTCCACTTCTTTTTCAGCCTGGGACATTCTGACCTCATATGCCCCGGTCTTCTGCATTCATAGCACACAATCTCTGTGTTCTCCTCCTTGTTTGATGATTTTTCAGGGAGCTTCTTCTCCCTCTTTTTGAAGAAACGTTGACCTCTACCTTTCTTCATCATCATCTTTTTGAACCGTCTAGCCATAAGAGAAATTTCGTCTTCAGATGATTCAGATTCTGTTGAGTCAGCCTTCAGAATCTGCATTTTCTTCTTTCTGTCCTTCTTGACAGATTCTTCTTTGGGGGTGTTGTTGACAGACGGAAGAGCTATTGGCTCTTGAACCTTGATTTTATCTCTTTTACATAAGAGTACCTCATGTACCCTTAGTGCTCCAATTAACTCATCTAGAGTTAATGTCTTCATGTCCCTTCCCACAGAGATGGCCGTGGACATAGCTTCCCAAGGAGGTGGGAGACTGTCCAGAATCTTCATATTATTCTGGGCCTTTGTGAAGGTGATTCCAAGAGCAGTGAGTCCATTCAATATTGTTTGGAATCTTTCAAACATCATATCGATTGACTCTCCTTTCTTCAAAGAGAACATTTCATATTCTCTTTGAAAAGTGGCAGCTTTTCTCATTCTGACGTCCTCAGTGCCTTCGTATGAGATTTTAACAGCATCCCATAGTTCTTTAGCAGTTTTGTAGGCACAAAATCTGTTGTATTCAGTTCTGGATAGTGCGCACATGAGAGCATATATAGCTTTATTATTCAATTCCATGATTGAATATTCTTCACTCCCCCAATCTCCTTCTGGCTTTACAATGGGAATATCTCCTGTGGTGATTATGTTCCATAATTTGTATTGGGTTGACTTGATGTACATCTTCATCCTGTCAGCCCAGTAAGGATAATCATCTCCAGAGCACGCTGGAGGTTTGTTCATCGAAGCTCCTCCGGATAGAAATGAAGGTCCTTGTGAGTCCATGTTGGATCTTTTCCTCTAGCAGCTGTTAAACGCTCAACCCTTAGAGGCTGAGCTCTGGTACCAAACTGTAAAAGATAAAACACAAGAAGGGGGGGTTGAATTGTGTTACTTAAAAAAAAATTTCCTTTCGTCTGTGGGTTTCAAAGAGGTTCGACGAAAACAGTCTTAGTCTTATAAAGATTGATTTTAGAGTACAGACGTTAGATTATGATTATCTCCGGTTAGTCAAAAACTTAAGATAAAAACACAAGTATTTTTATACTGGTTCGTCTATTCAAGACTACGTCCAGTTATCCAGCAACTACTGAGTTTTCACTACAAATCGTGAAATGGTTACAAGTATTATTTGCACCCAGCCACTTCTGGCTATTACACAAATATTCTTTGATCCCAACCTTCTCAGGCTAAACTACCAAGGTATTCTTTGAACTCAGCATCCACAGGCTAATACAAAAGGTATTCTTTGGAACACAACCTCCTCAGGCTAAAACACCACACAAGTGGATTTTGAAAAGATGTTTTAAAAACAAGTGTTTTCCTTTACGCAGAGAGGGTTTTTACAATAAGCACAATTACAGAACTTTGAGCGAAATCTTCAGAAGATAGATTGAGATAAGCGTATTCGCCACAGAATTCTGATGCAGTGAAGTTCTTATATAGGCATCTTCTTCACATAGCCGTTAGACTCATTTGAATGTCGTTGAGAGTCGTTGAGGTATCTCTTAAGAGCTTTTCCAAAGGTGCCAGTTGTACTTGAGTGATTGATGTAGAACGCAGCGGATATAGCGGACTAGATTGTGTCGCAATACCTTTTCTTGACTTGTTCAAAGACTTTGACATAAAGGTAAAGACCTTTTTGACTTGTATGTGAAAGCTCGAATCTCTATACTGATCTTGGATGCTTCTCATGAGTACTTCTTCAGATTTGAAATCTTGGCGCGAATGACTCTACTTTGCTTCACTTTTGGATAGACGATATATGCCTTCAGTCTTTGTTGTTTCGTCTCATCCTATCGTCTGATGACTTCACTTTTGGGACAGATGAAAGACTTCAGCTTGAGGAGTCCTCTTCCGTCTGTGCATGTTCCGTGTGACTTGCTCGCATAACTTCCATCTGAGAAAGTTTCGTTTGTCTTGTAAACATCAAAACCTTAGACAAACCATAAAAGCATTTAAATTTTTTTATACAAACTTTATTCTTTTAATTATCATACAGAAGAGGAATACTAATATCACTTTCTCGCTATATTTTCTTTATTGATCAAAATTTGTTAAATATCATAACTTATTATTCTTCAATAACTTTCTCCTAATTCAAATGTGTGACCGTTAAAATAAGCGGTTTCTATTAAATTTTACGAATTGTCCGTTCACCCTATCCGTACTTTTTGGTTTCCTTTCTTTGGGTCAAATGTGTGTCATTGTCCTGAATTTATATACTAGTCAGAAGCCCACTTTAGCTATTACCTATATTTTTTATCAAGAGTCTAAGCCATGTTTAAATGCTGTAGTAATAGTTTAGATCAAACCCACAACAACATTCATTTTGATCGGCAATGAAAATTGGTCAATGCATAGCCCAAATTTTGATTTATTAGTTACTATAAAAGAAGAATATATTATTTCATGAAAATTATTATAAATGGAACCTAATGGTACTTACAAATTGTCAATTCGGTTATAATTAACGATCATCATTTCTCTTGTTTTATGATTAGTATGAGTAATGATGGACTAAGTATTGTTGGAAATTAAACAAAAAAAAAATGCTAATGCATCTTAAAAAAATATCACCTCTTATTTCAAGGTAAATAAATATGCAACGCCCAACTAGATATGAGATCATGCAGAGACCATAGGTAATTCATAAAAAAAAAAATTACATTATTCACATAACACTTTCTCATAATACTTTTTATAAGCTATAACACAACTTTTCTTTACTATTTTATCCAACACGTGTCTCTCTTTTTAGAATCTCCTTAAAAAAATTATCAAAAAATTGTATCATAATAAAGTTATAAACACAATTTCTTATAATCTTATTCATTAATTTACATGAAAGGAGGAATTTATTGTCAAGATTACCATAACAATAAGGATACTTAATCTTAATTTCCAACCGATTACTCTTTATTGTTGTCCAAGTTCCACCCTCCCCCACCCCTCTACACAAGTCTAAATCCAATTAAACAAGGATGTCAGAAAATGGCAAGTTGGTCAACTTTCTCAACTTGCATATGGGAGAAGTTCCATTATAAAATTGGTCATTCTATGTGGAGATGATTAATTCAAAGATAAGAGGCAGATACTCATACAACTGGACAACTCCTTTTCAATCAACCAAAAATCAAAAGACAAGTCTTTTTCTCCACTAAAAAAATGTCACAACTCACAAGCATGCACTCTCAAATCCCAAACTCAAGGTCAAACCCATAGGCGGCGATTTCCTTACTATTCACAATTTTTGGTATAATTCTCTTTCTCCCTATTCAATGTTTTCCGTCCACAACTGAACAACCCTCCAAAATGAACATCTTGTTTATCCTCAAACCCCTTTCTTCTCCCAAGATTCATTACTACATCATCCTCTTCTACCTCCTTGCCAGAAACACTTTTTGTTATGTAGACCCCAAATTCGAAGCATGTCCACCCAAAACCTGCCCCAACAACAATCAAACTATAAGCTATCCATTTTACATCGAAAATACACAAGAACCTTTTTGCGGGTACCCTGGTTTTGGAATCCGTTGTGGCTCAAATGGTTTCCCAATCCTAAATCTGTCTAATACCCAATACATCATCCACCAAATTTTCTACGAAAATCAGTCACTGCGAGTGTCGAATACTGCGTTCTCAAGTTTAGAATCAAACACCGTTAAACCTTGTCTTCATCCTACCCAGAATCTCACTCTTCCTCCAGATGATTTGTTCTATCTTGCACCTAATCAAAAGGGTATGATATTGTTCTACGGCTGTGACTCAATACCTAGGCTGCAAGAGAACAGAGTTGGGTGTTATGCAGAAAATGATACGAGTTCAGTTCTGGCATTGCATAAAGAGGATGATAAAAATATAAGCTCTGTGTTGAATAATTGCACGGGAGAGGTTGTGGATACGGTAGTGGAAGATGAAATTGGAGGGTTTAGAGAAGCATTGAGTAAAGGGTTTTTGCTGAAATGGACGGCCAGTGATTGCAATGAGTGCAACGGCACCGGAGGGAGGTGCGGTTTCGATTCAGAATTGCACAAATTCAGATGCTACTGCACTGATAGAGTTCATGCTGCTAAATGTGGTCCTGATCCAGGTTAGTATCTCTTCTTTCTATCTTGCACTCGTATTTTTTCAACTTTATGGTGAATAATACTAGAGATACAGATCATTGATGCACATGTTTGCTTGCTTTAGTAACCTTCTTCTAACATCCATAAAACTATGCCTTTACTTGCGTGACTGTCTTAATTGCAATCACTCCAAGTCATTTAATTTGTTAGTTGTAGTTAGAAGCATTGTTTTGAGCTTAAGAATTAATTTCAAACTATTTAGTTGATATGCTTGCAATTGGTGTGTTTTCTTCGTTTCTAGTTAACAAAAATGCAGAATTGAGACTATACAATACTAGTATATCACAGTTGCTCAAAATTCAATAGCACAGTTCGGTCATGACACTAAGCATTAGTCTGCTTATGCATTTATCTCATTTTCTTTCTAATTTATAATGAAAGAATCTGAAGTATAACAAATTAGGTAAAATACATTGGTTCATGCATGACTCTCTTGTTTGTAGAAGACCAAGTCCAACTCCTCTTGTTAGGTATTTTTGTTAGCATCTAGATTTATTGGGACAAACTTATATATCTTATTTTAGTTATATTATTAGTTTGTAAAATTTGTCAAATTAAATATTTATAATTGTTAGGTTCAATCTTAAAATTAGAGTTTAGAACTAATTTAATAGAAAGATTAACTCCGCACTATTTAGCCAAATCAGTTTTTTATATAGAATCTCCAACAATTTTCAGCTGTAACTCAGGTTTAAAAGTTAAAATCCTTCATATGAATACTTCAGTTAGGTTGCAAAAGAAGGATGGACTTCTGATCAGAAAAAAGTAAGGATGGACATTGGTCTAATTAATCTCGAATGATGCTTATGCGAATGAAAGAAAAGTAGTGCAGTAGAAATAACATCCAAAAGTAGTCAAACTTTAACTATATTTTACCCAATTACGAGATGAAATTGAAGGAGCAGAATGAGAAAACTCCTTCTATATCAGAATTTTAATATTAACTACAATAATCTTGATGGAAATGAAAAGTACTGTTATAATTTTTAATTAATGTTAGTTGAGTTTTGAAATAAAAAAGTCGCACCCTCGTCATTCAAAGTAGTTGACTCAAAAACAAAATTTGCCAAATAACTCTTTTCCTTCCTATTCCTATGATTCATAGATGGTCAGAAATTTAGGACGGTGTTCCTACTTTCCAATCCATGACTGATACTCTTACGTCTACTTTTCAATAAATATATATATAGCAAAATCCATTAATTAAGTTTTTGTTAATTTACACGTTTCAACAATTTTTAAGATAAATTAAATTTAAGTAATCTAATTATTTAATTTACTATGTTTATTATAAAAATTACGTGTACAAAATTTTATATAATTTTAAAATTATTTAATTATTCATTAAATCATTTTATTTTAACACATTATATGGTATTGAAATATATAGATATTGATTATTAAGTAACATTTAAAAAATTTCAAATTACATAAAGTTTTAATTTTATATACTTATATCATTGATAAGAATTCAACCGTTGAATTTCAAGGAAAGACATAACGATTTACCGAAAGAGCACGCAACGCAGTTTAGTTCGTTTGACAATATTATAACATTACTGTATGCGTCAGATTAAAAATATTGAATAAAAAAAAAGGTAATGAATAGAAAAAATAATATATAGCAGTGCATATTCCGTAGAGAACAAGGATGAAGGTTAAAGTCTAATTCTAGAACTGTTAGCTCTCTCTTAAGAACATATTACTGTGCTGCAAATGTTTTGGAAGGGATTGCAGCTTTAACTAAGTTAGGATCTTTTTTCTTTTTTTCTTTTATCTGATATCTCTGTATTTTTTAAAAGAAAAAAAAAAAGATATTTGCACCCTCGAAAATTCAATATGCATCCTTTTTGATATTCCGGAGAGATCTTTCTGGAATGTAAATGGAAGGTGCATTTAGGGGCAGAAACTCTCTAAACAGAACTGAATCAATGACTGAATGAAAATTCTGAGACGCTTCATTCCAAATGGGCCTGTGGGGTCCTGGGTAAGACCTGCGTTTGGTGGGTTGAAATGAACTAGGACAGTATTGGGCTGGATTGTTTTTGTCTCTTCAAATATTTTTGTTGGCCTCTTCGTTATACCCAATTAATTTCTTCACACACTTATTATTTTTTAATTCCAAAAATATCATTCTCTTATTTTGCTTCACAATGTGGGTGCACGATATTCTTTCCAGAATAGTTATTCTAGAATGTTACAGGAAGAAAGGTGTTAGATATATTTATTTGAGTAAAGAAATATTTATTTTTTTATCATACTGAAAAAAATGATATTATATTCACGATTATTAATAGCTACTCTTATTCAATAAGTTTTGTTTTTTTTTTATTGTTTTAACAGAATTTTTTCTTAAAATAAATAGGAAACAAGTTTTTACGTCCTATTCATTACTTTTATTAACAATTTCACATTTTATCTTATTTATTTTTATATTTTTTATTTTTTATTATTTGAGTTAGCTAATCCATCAACTTGTGATAATAAAACGAAATTAATAATTTATTAAACATTATTGTTATTAAAACAGACTAACCCACTTTACTGAACTTTGATGGGGGTAGTGGGGAACAGATCTAACATACTATTTGTCAGCCCTACTTGTTCACATCATAATTATGTGATGGCTATGAAATATCATAGTCACAGTTCACAACAGCTCGGTGCTCAATATCACCTTTAATTTTTAGAAAGGAACCTGTTTGGAGATTAGATCTAAAGTTGAAGCATTTAATGTCACTATTTCTTAATTTTTTTCCCCACGGCCATAGGTTATAAAATATTGAAAGTAACGTGTTTCTTAGGGTTGTTTGTATACTACCAATATGGATGGAAAGGAAGATACTTAACCAATAAAAATTAAAATGCTTTTTGAGATGTTTTTTTTTTTTAATTACATAAATAGAGTACATATCTAAACTATTCGCTGGAAAAGAATATATACTAGAAAGATTTTGATTCTCTGGAAAAAATAACTACTTAGTCTGTCAAGATTATAATATGAGACACTTCAGTTATTCTATATAATAAGTGAACCATATTTATGATCTTGAGAATTGTTTAATAACTTTTATTTGGTGATTAAATTGAGTATTTACTATTAAAAACTGTGATAAACAGTTGCATAGGAGCATCTACTTGTGGAACTCACTTATTAATTGTTGATAGTTGTAGAAATAGATTCCAGAGTTAATCGAACTTTTATTAATAATGTTGAGTTCAAATCTTAAATAGTCTCTTGAGACACAATTTTATGGATAATTTATACATGTAAAGACAAAATAAAGAATTCACGTGGTAAAATTAATTCTGAATTTAGAATGGATTTTAGATAATTCTTTACATGCTTGATTTCACATTAACAATGAATTCATAATTGATTTTAGGTCCAAAACTAATTATATATAAATTTTGACATATTTAGTTTCGTGTTCACAGAATAATTAAGAATTGATTATGATGTAAAACAACTTTAGGCAGCTTTTGCATTTTTAAACTAAATTTTATTATAAACTTAATTTTATAATAAAAAATATCCAAACATAAATCACATTAAATTTTACAAAAAAATCATTTTTATTCGAATTCAATTTTTTCAACACTCATCCACAAACACACTTAGTTGTAAGTTTGTACAGGAATAACTTCCACTGCCTTTGATTAAGAATTCCCCCAAAAGTTTTCCCATGGAAGACTCAACATGGACCTTGTTCTTCTACTTATACTTTCTCCTCTGTTCCCTCATCCTTATTTTCCAGCATATTTTCAATTAGAGATCTGCTTTACCCATTTTTTTTTTTTATAAGACGCATACATTAAAAGGTTTCTAATATTTTTTCTAATCCATCTTCCTTACGTTATTCTCTTTTGGTCAATTCTTCCTCTTAATTCTAGTCCTAAATCAATCCGTTGAAGGATAAGAATTGCCAAACTAACTGTAGTTATGGTTGACTAGACTATGGGACATCTCAACAATTTTTAATTTTTTTTTTAATGTACTCAACAAGAGAAACACATGTTTGTTAAGAAACTTCTTTGTTTTGATGATAAAATTTCAATCAATTCCACCTTTAGCATAGGATGCCATAGGTATAGTTTAGAAAAGAAAATAAAAGAAAGTGAGATGATAATTTAATTAGGTTGTCTGGTAAACAATGAAAGTAAAAGAGGTCTTTTTTATTTATATTTTAACTCTGTAGAAAGTAAAATGAGAAAAAAAAAATGATATAATATTCAAAGTGATATAAATATTCTTAACAAGGGAGAGAAGTGCGAGCGGATAAAGAAAATTTTGTCTTTTACCCTTTTCTTTTTCTCTGTCTGCTCAGTTTCAAATGGATCTCACTTCTGTTACTTAAAAAATTGTCCCGCTACCAAATCCTACTTTACACTTGTCAGTATTCTATTAAAATACATTTTATCTCTCACGTTCCACAATTTTTATTCTTCTTAAAATTTGATTGAATTAAACAAAAAAAGTCGAACCGATTGATTTCTGAATTATTTTATAAAGCGATTTTGATTGATATATATATATATATATATATATATATATATAATATTTTTAAAATTGTTGACATGTTTATCTATCTATTCAATTTGATGATTATTTTTTTACACATTTACAAATCAAATTTTCAGAAAACCACAGTGCATTGATCTATATCGGATTATTAAAACAAATTTGATTAACCAAAAGAAAGGGTTCAATCGAAAATTTTCTCCAAAATAATTTAATTTTAAAAAATTATTCAGTTCAATTTTAGATCGGTTACATTCCAACTATTTTTTTCACGTCCTTGCTTGATGATGGTAGTCCCTGCTTAATAATGGTAACAAAATTTCTTGGTTAGATTCTAAATGGAATCATGCAAGATTTATTTTATTTCACTTTGTTTTATCTTTTTCTGAGTATGGGACCATGCAAGATAAACATAAAGTTGAGAAACAAACAAATAAATAAAAGTGTAAAATGTTTGTTTCACATTACTATTTAAAAGATGTCAAGTCACTTGAAAAGAATAATGAGTTTTTCTAATAAAATGAAAAATGTTTGTTTCACATTCCTATTTAAAAGATGTCAAGTCACTTGAAAAGAATAAAGAATTTTTTTTCCTACCCTTTTTGGCTCTTTATGGGCGTAAAAGTGTGTATAAAGTAACTTGATCCGAGGTTTCATTATACTTATGTGCATATTGTCTAAATTTTTTATTTCATTTTTTTAAAAATTTACCTCTCAAATTGTTCCATTACATGTTTAAGTTTATAAAAAAATAAATTTTCCAATTAAGTTATTTCATTTGTTTATCTTATCTAATTTTTTTTCATAGTTCTTTATCTTAAAAATATTTACAAATATAATTTAATTTTGACATTGCCTTAAGGACAATATTTAAAAAATTACTTTCTTTTAATTAAAATTCATAGTAAGAATGTATTGACAATATTAAATGTCACACTACCAATTTAGTGTAACACAATTCTAATTTAACATAAAGATCTCAAATTTAAGTTTTGGATATAATACAGTGTTACAATATTCTATGTTAACATGAGATGTGAAATTTAAGTATTGTGTATATTATTATATTAAATATATGAAGACTTTATTATTCAGATCAAATAAAACTATCTCTAATAAAAAAAGTCACTGGTATTCTCTGTAAAATATAACATATGTTTGCACGTATGTACAAACAACAAGTCTTTTGTAATTAGACTTCTGGTTTCCCAAGTTCACACATAGAGAATACCAAAATTTGTGATTTGAGAGAGATGAGTGATTATGACAGTGAACGCGTTTTTCTGTGTGGCCTCGTTGACTATTCACGTTGAAGTGAAGTGTGAACCTAACTGGTTTAAACGACCTCACTGTTCCGTAACGTTGTCGTATTAATTCCGTGACTCTTTCAACGTCATTCGGTGCTCTTTTTTTCTCAGCTCTTTATCCTATAATTCAACCTCAAAGGCCCACTGCATTTCCAAACTCTTGTGGACTCTAGACCCTCCCTTTATGATAATTTTTTAACGTTGATTCCTATGCACACAAGTGTTTTTCATTCTCGTTTGCGTCTGTTGCACGGTTTAAAATACCTGAGAAGAGTCAGATGGTGAAGGGCAGTTTTGAACAAGAGTGAGTTAAGAGATTATAATGATTGAATAGTGAGGGACAAGTCAAGTCTTTGTGCTTGTTTAAAAAGGCGTATGGTATGTATGTGTGTATGTATGTCTTGGTTTCACACTCCCTCTTCCATCTTCCATGCATGGAACCTTTTCAAGGAGTGTTCATTAGTCGTTTTCTAATTCAACCGGCGTTTCAAGCACTTCAAGTTGGTGCTTTATTTGGAAGAGTATAAAAACAAGTAAGACAAACTTGAGCTTACTTTAGACTTTGGAGAATCAAATCCTTGTTGAATTCTATTCGCTGTTTAGCTAGAAAATAAGTAGTAAGCGATCGAGGAAAGATGAGTGGAGTTTATGAATCTGTATTATTGCTTTTGTTTTGTGAGTTTATGCCACTTTTCTTGGCAGCTGGGAACCTAGGACAGTGCCCACCTTTATTTGCTTGTGGATATGTTGGCAGTATCAGTTTCCCTTTTACTACAACTGAACGCCCGGACTGTGGCTTGTTTCCCATACAAAATTGTGATGATCCTGATCCACTAAAGTCCAGAACGATCCAGTTACACAACAAAGGAAAACCGTTTTTGGTTGTACGAGTATCTCAGTCTCCTACTCTCACAATTTTTGAATTTAGAGACGACAATCTCTATAACCTTCTGCAGAACGAAAGTTGTGAAGCTTTCACCAACAATTATACACTTCCTCACTTGAACTTTGCTACTTTTCGTATCGATTTCAATGCAACTCTGTTGAAGTGCAACCGCACCCTCCATGTCAGGCCTACAACAAATATCTACAAATATTATAATAAGTGTGCTGACTACGATCTCTACTACACGCCATATCCCAATTTCAGTTATGGGTCTCTGGGTTCTGCATGCACAAAGGTCCAGCTGCCAATTAAAGACGTGGCGGACGCTAGAAACCCATTTACATTCGTAACTGCAGATATCAGCACTCAAGTAAAACTAACTGATGAATGTGCAGATTGTCATTATCGCCAACGAGGGGAGTGTCAGCTTGACAGCACAAGGAGGTTTTGTTGTGCCAATGGTAAAAGTATAGTTATACTACAACAAAAAACCTGGAAACACAAGCAGCCATGAATGCAATACACTAATACTTGTTGCTTTCATCTGGTTTTCACATTATAGGTTCTCAAATGTTTCCTTCACAATTTGTGAACATTGTCTCTAAACAGAATCAAGCAGCTCAACAGAAGTGACATTGATGTGCCTAAACTAATTTCTCTTGTTTTAAAATTTAAAATATTAGTGTTTTCTACGTCTGGATGTCAAGAACTGAGTTGCTTTGATTGATTGTCTAATGTCTAGAATTATTAGTACAACACACACAATTAGCATGCCATATTTTTCTCTGCATAACTTTATCTTCATACTTCAAATCTGTGTCATTTCCTAATTGCTAAGTTGTTTCTTCTAATTGCTGCAGCTACGAGGTTGAATTGGAAGCAAAAGTTGGGTTTAGGTAATGTACTGTTTACATAACTTGATAATCCTTTCAACATATGACTTCAAAATCACTGATCCTCAGAGTGAAAGTTCATCAGTGTGGTGAATTCAGAGGATCTGCTGATTTCTTTTCTTTTAACAACCTCATTTTTAATGCACAAATTTCTTTTCTTTGAACTCTATCAATGCTAATTGCTATTGATCAGGAAAGTAGCAGCAATTGATATTTTCTCTTGGCCCGTTTCCATAGGTTTAGGCATTGGAATCCTAGGCTTGTTGACAATTGGATTGTTGTTTCTCCTCTACAAACGAAAACATGATAAATCCGGTGGACAATTGGAGTCAAGACATTCTTACTCTGATTCCTCCTCAAATCCTCATGAAGAAAGTAGTAGCGGCTATGGAGTTCCACTCTTCTCTTACGCACAGCTTAAAGAAGTAACAAACAATTTCGATGACACTAAAGAACTTGGAGATGGAGGTTTCGGCACTGTCTACTATGGTAGGCTACTTAATTAAACATTACACAATTATTTGACAGTTTGGCCCACATCAGAGCATTCTCCCTTGTTCAAGAAATTATTGTACGGTCTGATCTATCATGTATTCATGATCCTGGTCAATTTCTTCATGACATGTAGCAGAGTTTTGATAAAGAATTCTTTATCATAACTTGAGAAAACTCATGGAAGATTGACCGAAACTATGAACCTCTGGTTAAACTGTACAATAATTTCTTGACGCGTTGTTGTTGTATCACTTACACCTTCAGATTAAAACTGTTGCGCATGGCGTTCACATATGTCTCCACATAATAAGATATTCTCTGCATTTGATTAAAATTACATGGATTTTTCTTAGTTATCACTCAGATTTCTTATCAATAGAGACATCGGTGTGCTTATAAATTCATGTTTCTTAGTTATTACTTCTCATTTTGACGACGTGTGATTTGGTTGTATCCCAATAAAATCACAGGAAAACTCCCAGATGGACGAGAAGTTGCGGTGAAGCGCTTATATGAGCACAACTGGAGGCGAGTAGAACAGTTCATGAATGAAGTGAAGATCCTGACACGTTTGCGCCACAAACATCTCGTGTCACTCTATGGCTGCACTTCACGGCAGAGCCGTGAGCTACTGCTTGTGTATGAATACATTTCAAATGGCACCGTAGCATGTCATCTCCACGGTGAATTAGCCAAACCTGGCTTGCTACCATGGTCCACACGAATCAAAATTGCTATAGAAACTGCTTGTGCTTTAGCTTATCTCCATGCTTCCGGCATCATTCACCGTGACGTGAAAACAAACAACATTCTCCTTGACAACAACTATTGTGTCAAGGTAGCAGATTTTGGGCTTTCAAGAGATTTCCCCAATGATGTCACACATGTCTCTACAGCTCCACAAGGGTCCCCTGGTTACCTTGACCCTGAATATTACAACTGTTACCAGCTTACTAGTAAGAGTGATGTGTATAGTTTTGGAGTTGTGCTTGTTGAGCTGATATCATCTAAGCCTGCAGTTGATATGAACAGAAGCAGGGATGAGATTAACTTGTCCAATTTAGGAGTAAAGAAGATTCAAGGAGAAGCAATAAGTGAGCTTGTTGATCCTCATCTTGGTTTTGATTCAGATGAGGAGGTTAAGAGAATGATAGTTTCAGTGGCAGGGTTGGCCTTACGTTGTTTGCACAGGGAAAAGGATTTGAGACCTTCTATGGATGAGGTGTTGCATGAACTGAAGAGAATTGAGAGTGGTAAGGATGAGGTAGAGGTTCAAGATGTTGGTGGTTTTGGAGTTTCACATAGTTGTGCACATTCACCACCTCCAGCTTCACCTGAGTGGGATGAAGTTGGATTATTGAAGAATATCAAGTTCCCTACTTCCCCAAACACTGTCACTGATAAATGGGAAAGTAAATGTACTACGCCTAATATCAGTGCTTAATCACATGCTCTCCTGTTAGTTGTCAATAATCCGTTTTAGCCATATCAACTTGCAGTTTTCACCACTCATTATTAGTTGAGTAAGTGTCATTATCGTCTCATACACTTGTATAATTGTGAATAGGATGGTTAAATTATTCGGCACGTTGTAGTCAAGCAAAGAGTTGAGGTGAGGGTGCATCTGATTCAGTACATGTGAATATTAGAAAAACTATTAGCACATCTCTGAAATATTTTTTTTAATAAATGATATGCATACACACGTGGTTCAACTAAGTAATTAATCAGTTGACGCAATATCCGAGACTCTGGGTACGATGAATGAGTCCACTGGATCAAAAATACTGATGAAAATTCATGACTAGAGACATTCAAGGGATTGTTTTATGATAGTTTTATCAACCTTATTATAAAATGGTTTAGAATCAGATTATAACCGTGATCAAAGGATCAAATTAAAGGTATGTTATTAAAAAAAATTTAGCATGTAGGAAACGAATTTGCCTATATAATTGAATTAGGTTTAGCTAGTAATACACTTTTTAACATTTTCTTTTTAATATACATTCTTTATGGGTTGAAATTCATTGAAATCAAATATTTTTTTATAATTTTTTTGGATTTTTTGGATTTTTAAATTATTGTAACTTTTGAGTTTATAAATTTTAATAATTTTTTACTCATTATAAAGTGAGCGTCAAAAAATGTGTTAGATTCTAACGTTTTTTTTAATGTGTTTATGTATTGAAAAGTATAAAATTGTTGTTCAATGATATTCAAATATATCTATTTCGTCAAAATTTTATAAATTCATGTTGTTCCAACCATTTTACACTCTCTTTATATTATGTTATATTCCATTTTATTTTGTTCTATTTTAATTTACCAAAATTGACTTAATCTGATGGGCCAATTATGGCCCATGATATTCATAATAAGATTTTCTACAAATAAATCCTCAATTCTATCCTTAAAAATATTATTCTTTCACTTAAATTATCTTTAAAATAAAACAAATAATTTTAAAAGTATTATAAAATAAAATAAATAATTTTATAAATATTAAAAGATCTTTGCAATTAGTTTCTTAATATTAGTAAAGTATACTTACTTATTGAACTTAAATGGAGTTAAAATAGACTAGAATTAATTTCTTACATTTAACTATTAGTAATGTTAAACTCTAATATTACAAAATATATAGATATACATATTATTATTATTATTATTATTTTCATTATTTTATATGTATTTTATTTATTAATTTTCTTTTCTCTTCTCGTCTTATAAGATAGCTAGCTTGTACGTGAGCCCAAATATTTATACTGTAAACGTCTCTTTCAAGGAAACTACTTGGTTAGGTGCACGTGTCCGTCATATGAGCCGTCCCTCGTATTTCAGCCTTACAATAAAATTCAACCGAGCATAGCTAAAGTTTTGCAGAGTGCTATGAAATTCTCAACTCATTTCCTTCCTAAGAAATCTTGGTGCTTTGAAATGTGAAATGCTGAAATCTACTTAGGACTCTGTCAAGACGCGTTTTTCATAATATGTATAGTTTTACGCCTAATTTTGACCTGAACCACTCGTCATTATCCATTCCCTCCCTCAGCTGAACCACAAAACCCTATTTCATGGCCTATTTCGTTATTATATGTGCTAAATTCAATATCTGTCAAAATTCTTATTTTGTTGACACTTATGAAAATTAATAAAAATTAAACAGTAAGAAATTACTTGAGATCTTTTATATTTCTACAAGATTGCACTTGATATTCTTTTATTTTTTAACACTAAACGTCATTTCTTAAAGTTAATACCGACATACATAAAATGTTAAGGTAATATTTTTAGCCAAAATTCCATTTGCTTGCTCTTCTAATTGGCACTCAGTTGCAATCTTGTTGAGTACTCATGTTTTCTCCAAAGTTCTAATCTGTTAGTGACCATTAGGCATCATGAGAAATTTCAAAACGTGTGAGAGTCAATTCCCGTTCTGTCTTTAGGCCAATATGCTGTGTAGTCAATAGGAGAGATTGAACGGAAAACATTGTGGGCCAACCTTCATTGTTGTAATAATGAAGACAACAACATGTTTGAATCTACGTCTACGTTTGTTCCCCATTTTCCACGTCAAATTGCAAAATCAAAGTTGTTCTTTTAAATGAGTTCACAGTACATGACATGTTTATATATATTGTGATTGTGATTGTGGTGGTGCAATTAAGAATACAAGAACAAGAATACTTAGCAAAACATCACCAATACTGCATTATTTTAAAGAGAGTTCAGTTCATCACTTGTTTCTTAAAATATTAGGAATTTGGTATGGCTCTGGTTGATTTGTTCTGTTTCCTTTTGTATTGTCACTTTGTGCTCATTCTCTCTGCTGGTTATGGAAACGGCCACCAAGGTTGTCCACACTCCTTTACTTGTGGGCATGTTGGGAGGTTCCATTACCCTTTCACCAAAGCAGAACAACCACACTGTGGCTTGCTAGCCATATATGACTGCGATAATCCTCTTTCACAAGAAAAAACAATCCAGCTAGGGAAAAATCAAAAAAGGGTAGTGCTTAATGGCATCACTCAGCAAGATGCTATTTCAATTGTGGATGAAGAGCTTCACAAGAGTTTACAAAATAACACTTGTGGCACTTTGAAACATAACTATAGTCTTGCATCCCCTTCTCCTTTGTATTCTATTCATATAAAATATAATGTAACTCTGTTCCGATGCAAACACGGCCTCAAAATCAACCCCCCACCACGTTATTTTAGACATATATGCAATGGATATGATTATGATATCTATTATGACAACTCTGCTTCTCCTAATAATGAGGAGGCTCATAAGCTTTTCTCATCGTGCTCAGTTATTCAGTTATCAAAAAAAGACTTGACTGATACCCAAGATATTCTATCGTTTGTATCTGCTGAGATGGTGGTTGAAGTAGTATTATCGAACGATTGTGACAAGTGCTATAATCGCAATGGAGGCCAATGTCGCCTTGACAGCAATCAACAGTTCTACTGTGAAAAAGGTATTCTTCGCATATATTTCTCACTTGTAATTTTCTTCGAAGCTGATTATAATACACAATCAACTAGCTAACTTAGTCACACGATGTATAATCAACTCATTCACACGATATGTGTTCTCTCTCTTCACATTTATACATACATATTTCTCTCTTCATATTTACACATTCTTATTTCTCTTTATTCACATTTTATAACTGGTTGTCTGTGTATTCCAGTTGTCTACCAAATATTTTCATAATTCTATTTGAATGTTTGGTTTTGTGAGAATTCTATTTATTTATTTATTTTCAATTCTGGCAGTGGATTGAGCATTTAATTATTTTTTATTTACTACTTCAGTGATTGCTGAGTGCTAACCTAACTACTTTACTCTGGCATCATGTATGGCAATTGGAATTAGTCTAACTGTCATATTTTTCTTCTTTAGCCTAATGTTCTCTGCTTTATTGTTTGATCAAAAACTCCTTCAATGAACTTCATCTGCAGGGTCAAAGAGTAAGACTAAAGTTTTGAAGCTGATACTTGGACTTGTAACAGGTAATGTTTGTAATAATTTTCTTTTTTGTTTAATAGATGTTTAAACATCATATCTTTAAAGATTTGACAGATTAAAAATTGTAGTCCCTCTATTGCAGGTTTAAGTGTTATACTGTCAGGTATTCTGATAATTGGATGCATAGTATATAGACGAAAACGTACTCCTTCAGATCCCCAAACCCAATCAAGAAACACACACGCTGATGCAATTGATCCCAACTCAAATCCAGACCCAGAAAATGGCAGGTTTTACTATGGAGTCCCTCTCTTCTCTTACAAGGAGCTTCAAAATGCTACATACAATTTCCACCACGCCAGACAACTTGGAAGTGGAGGCTTTGGAACAGTTTACTATGGTAAAGATTTAATATACTAATAATCTCACGGTTTTGCAGAATGACGTACGATATCCAGTTTAAAAACTTATTATCCAGTGAGTTTTGTTTTGAAATAAATTAGGGAGAGAATCTGTTTTAACATTTGCAGTGGATATTAGTAACGTGAAGTGTTTCTTAGCAAAAAGGTTAACCATTTGGGTCACTTTCTACTTAATGTTTGTCATACATGTGAAAATAGACCACGTTCAATAATAAATTTTTATACAGAACCCGTTATTTTGCTTTCATATTCTAACTAAAAAAGCTAGCTACCAGGATAAAAAAATCTAATAATTTAATTTTCTACAATCAGGAAAACTGCAAGATGGAAGAGAAGTTGCTGTGAAGCGTCTATATGAGCACAATTACAGGCGAGTAGAACAGTTCATGAACGAAGTTGACATCCTCACACGCTTGCGTCACAAAAATCTTGTCTCCCT
This sequence comes from Hylodesmum podocarpum, assembly GCA_026586105.1. Lineage (NCBI taxonomy): Eukaryota > Viridiplantae > Streptophyta > Magnoliopsida > Fabales > Fabaceae > Hylodesmum > Hylodesmum podocarpum. Next base: position 1,880,154 of record JALJEV010000539.1, on the reverse strand, counting down.
CTATGGCTGCACTTCACGCCACAGTCACGAACTTCTTCTTGTGTACGAACATGTTCCTAACGGCACTGTTGCATGCCATCTCCACGGTGATTTAGCAAGGCCCAACACTCTTCCATGGCACATTAGAATGAAAGTTGCCATAGAGACTGCAAGTGCATTGTCTTATCTCCACGCTTCCGACATCATCCACCGTGACGTCAAAACCAAAAACATTCTCCTAACTGAAAGTTTCAGTGTTAAGGTTGCAGATTTTGGTCTTTCAAGGTTGTTCCCTGATGATGTTACACATGTTTCCACTGCTCCACTAGGGACACCGGGTTATCTTGACCCTGAGTATCACCAATGTTACCAACTTACTAATAAGAGTGATGTGTATAGTTTTGGAGTTGTGCTTATTGAGCTTATATCATCTATGCCAGCTATTGATATGACTAGGCATAGAGATGAGATTAATTTATCTAATCTAGCTATAAAGAAGATTCAACAAAGTGAATTTAGTGAGCTAGTTGATCCTTCTCTTGGTTTTGATTCAGATAATGAGGTGAAGAGAATGATGGTTTCGGTGGCTGAATTGGCATTTCAGTGTTTGCAACGTGACAAGGAATTGAGACCCTCCATGGATGAGGTTTTGAAGGTGCTAACGAAGATTGAAAGTGGGAAGAATAATAGTGAACATTTTGATGAAGAGGATTTACGTCCACCTTCTCTACCTTCACCAGATTGGGATGAGAAGAAAATGGTGTATGTTTCACCTAGAGCAGTCACTGATAGATGGCACAGTGAATCTACTGCGCCTGGTGCTAGTGAATAATTTTCACGAAAAATATTTCGTAGACAGCTGCAATACGCAGACAACTAGTTATAAAATATAAAAAAAAAGAAAAATATGTATATATATAAAGTGTGTAGAGAGAAAAATACATAAATATTCTGTGAATGAAGTAACTGGTTAGCTACGTATTGAAGTTGTTAACGTAGTGAAGTTGAATTTTTACATACTTATTAATATTGTAAATGAGTTTAGGGTGGTATATTTTTTTTTTCTATAGTATATATTTTACGTGGATGAACGTAGATAAGGTGAATTATACTGAAATTTGGAAGACTTAGTTACTAAACAATAATAAGATTATATATATATTGGGAATTTTCTATTCGAAGAAGACAAAGGATATACCTTTAGTGCAAGTAATGAAAGCCTTTAGATTAGTTTTATTCAGTTTCACATGTAGATTTTGAATTGGAGTTAATTCAATTTTCTTCCTTAATTCACACGTGATTTTAGTAATTTAATTAGATCTTAATTCTTTAGATAAATAAATCTGTATTTAATTTAAAATCTCAATTATTGTGAAAGAATTCTTAAATTTTATCTCATTTTAAATAAATATCATGAACTTTTAATTTTTTTGAATTAATTCTTAAATTTTATTATATTTACACATAAATACACTTAATAGTAAACGGTCATTCAAAAAAAAATATATATTTCTTTTTGAAAAATTGATTATTCTAATATGATTAATGATCTATATTTATAATGCTAATTTTTTTCATATAAATTTATTTAAAAACAATCTTATTCAACACATCCTCAAATATTAAATATGATATCTATTGATAATTTTTATTAATATAAGAGATTAGAAGTAATTCCCTCGCATTTGAATGAAAAAAACTATGGAATAAAATTTTAAATACAAATTAGATTCTTTTACTTAAGTCTCTCTTATATATTTATTTTTTTAAGTAAAAAATTACTATATTATTTACTGTCTATATCGTCTATAGTGTATAATTGTGTCATACATAATTATCTGAAATTGTCTTTTTACTAATGTTGGAGCCTTATTTATGTTTTCATTATCATTTCAGTCTATAAACACTAATTTTTTGTATACGCAAACTTTTGATAAACACAAAACAAAATAGTATATGAAACGGATGAGAAAAATGAAAGCAAAGCATTTGGACGGAATCTAATACTATAAATTCTAAAGAAAAATGTTTGATTGATAACTGCATTATGAAATGTGAATTGTTAACATAATAAAATTAAACCATATGTAACATAATAAAATTAAACCATATGTACGCTAATAAGTAAGTGTACATCTATAGCTACCGAAACATCAAAATCATCCTTCCACTCCACCACTCCATTCTAATCTCTTCTCTTTCCACACATATTTTTTTATTATTATTATTATTTGATTAGAACCACTTTGTGCGTCTGTTTCAATTTTAACAAGCAAACAAAAAATTAATCTTGACCCCAAGGGGTGACTTTGAAAACGTCAGAGTAAACGAATCAAGTCTTCCTTTAGTGTCTTTTAGTTTCCTATATCAAATAATCAGCTTTTAACTTTTCATACAACCGAAACAATTAAAAAGTATTTTTTTTTATTGCAATACATAAATCTATATTACACAATTTTACATTCATTAATAATTTCCACATTAAATGCTCAATTTTGCATTAATTTATGATTTACACGTTAAATATTTTTATTTCTTTTTGTTTTTTTACCGCACAGTACATATTAGCGTCACCCTTCTCAAAATTACCAACAAATTTAAATATCCTAATCTTAACTTCTTTATAAATATACACACCTTCAATTTTGATTCTATCCTAATTGATTTATAAATTTTATTTCATTTATAAATAAAATTTTTATTTAATTTCAATTCATCCTTAAATTTGGCCATCTTTTGTATAAAACTAACTACATTCAAATCAATTATTAAAAATCAATCATTTTTATTTATAAATTTTTATTAATTTAGAATTAGATTATGTTATTTTAAATATCATTCATTCATTATTATTTTTCTTTTCTTTACAGTTTTATCATGAATTAATATAAAATAAAATTACAAATTTAGAAAAAATAAAAAGAAATATTTTTATAATTCTAAATTTTATTATGTTTTACTGTTTTAAAAGTTATTTATAACATAAAAACTAACAAGTGATTGAAATTTGTTCGCTTAATATTATAAAAAGAGAAGAAAGTTTAAAGTAATGGTGATCATTCATAACTCACCATATAAAATAAGATAGTTATGTTGATTTTGATATAAAAATTTCTATAAATTATACTATTTTCGTACAGTGTTTAAACTAAAAAACAAAATTAAAAAAAGATTGTCAAATAAAACTGCATTCATAAGAATTTAAATCATACACCGTTAAAAGAAAATTATAAAGTCACTTTCGAACTCAGGTGGCGTATCAAACACTTCATTGAGAAACAATTGTAACACACTTTGACTGTGGCGTTTATATTGTTCCTCATTCCAAGTTTTGTTGCATTAAATGCATTTTTTGGTTCCCCATAAATTTCCTTAGTTTTATCTTTGCTTAACAATTCTGAACATTCGTAATGGTCTACCTTCTTATTTTGAAATCATTAGTTTTGTTTTTATGGCAGCTTCATGTTTCTGCTGATAATGGAAAGTGTCCATCATCTTTCGAATGTGGATTTCTTGGCAGCATTCAGTTTCCTTTCACAACCACAGAACAACCACACTGTGGCCTGTTAGCCATACATGGCTGTGAAGGAAAAAACGATCCATACGCTCCCAAAACCGTCAAATTGAGAAACTCAACATCATCAACATCCTACGGTGTTCTCAGGGTTGAACCTCGTTCCATAGTGATCAACGATGATGAACAAGAGCAGCATGTGCGAAGCAATAGTTGCAGAGCCTTCACAAAAAATTTAACTCTTCCTCTCACCTCTCCCGTAGCTTCTTTTACCATCAAATATAATATCACTATCTATAGATGCAACCACTCCCTCAAGGTCAACCTTCCCCAACATTTTTATAAATACTCAAACTGTTCTGAGAACAATATCTACTATGGCTTTCCAAATACTGAAATTTCTGAGGGCTCAAAGAGGCAGAGCCGTTTAGGCACATGTTCAACCGTTCAGCTTGCAGTACAAGGAAATTCTACTGACAACCCCTTTCAATTTCTAAGTGGTTATACTGTTATTGAAGTAAAATTATCTGATGCTTGTGAAAGATGTATTCAGAATGGAAAAGGTCAATGTTTACTTGATAGTAAAGCACAATTCTATTGCGCCAAAAGTGCAGGTGAGAAGACACCGGATACCTCAGTCAAAGGTTACAACAAATTTAAGAATTTTTATTTCGAGGCTTACTGTCTCATTTATATTTAGTTACCACATTGCAGGTTACACAGAATCAGCACTTATATACTATAATTTTGTCCTGACAGTGACACGTATCTTTATTGTTTGTTCTAAATTAATTTGTTCCTTTCATTTTTTCTTTTTACTGCAGATAATAAAGGTTTGGCGTGGAAACTAGGATTAGGTAAACGTTTCTGGTTCTCTTATCTGTACGAGCACAGCATTTTACTACACAACTTAATAAAAAAATTATTCAGTAAATTTTCATTTATACAAATTCATATAGATAATTTATTTTTCATCTTTTATTAAAATAAGCTACAAGTATCTTATAAATTATTTATAAGATATCTTTTAAATTCTCCAAATATATACCCTCTTAAACTTTGAGCATATAAGATAATTAGATAAATATAATTAAGTTACTAATAAACTCTTCCGAAAAGACTTCAATCGATTTCTGAATTCACTTTACCCATTCAATTAATAAGATTTCTCCCTCTTTACTTGTCTTAGGTATTGGGCTCCCTTGCATTATTATAATTGGGCTACTGATTATATGGTACCGCAAATCAAAATTTGTGTCTAATTTCTACACAAACCAAAACTCAGAGAGTGCGAGTGTCTACTTTGGGGCCTCTGTTTTCACCTATAAGGATCTTGAAATAGCAACAAAACATTTTGATCGCTCAAGAGAACTAGGAGAAGGAGGATTTGGGATTGTTTACTACGGTATGTCTCATAAAAACTCCACCTTTCTGTAAACATTAAATAATAATTTAATGGGTCTTCACTCTTACAAGTTCTATGCACTAAAATGAATTTTTCATTCATATCAATTTTAATACAAGGAAAACTCCAAGATGGACGAGAAGTTGCTGTAAAGCGCCTATTTGAGCAGAATTGTAGGAGAGTAGAGCAGTATATGAATGAAATCAAGATCCTCGCAGGCTTGCGTCACAGAAATTTAGTGTCTCTTTATGGCTGCACTTCACGTAACAGCCGTGGACTATTGCTTGTGTATGAATACATTTCAAATGGAACTGTGGCCAGTCACCTCCATCATCATGGATCAACAAATTCTGGCTCTTTGCCCTGGCCAATTCGAATGAAAGTTGCCGTAGAGACAGCTACAGCATTGGCATATCTCCATGCTTCTGCCATCATTCACCGTGATGTCAAAACAAACAACATTCTCCTTGACAACAATTACTGTGTTAAAGTTGCAGACTTTGGACTATCAAGGTTGTTCCCTAATGATGTCACACACGTTTCCACGGCCCCACAAGGCACCCCTGGCTATGTTGATCCAGAATATCACAGATGCTACCAACTCACTGACAAGAGTGATGTGTATAGTTTTGGGGTTGTGCTTATTGAGCTTATATCATCTATGCCAGCTATTGATCTCAACCGGCATAAGGATGAAATAAACTTGGCAGATTTAGCAGTAAAGATGATTCAAAAAAGTGAAATTTGTGAACTGGTGGATGCTTCCCTTGGTTTTGTGTCAAATAGTGATGTTAAAAGGCAAATAACTTCAGTAGCAGAATTGGCTTTTCGGTGCTTGCAAAGGGACAAAGACTTAAGACCCTGCATGGATGAAGTGTTGGAAGTGTTGAAAAAAATTGAAGGTGGGAAGGATGAGCCTGAAGGTCTATTATCACCACCTTCACCACCAGACCATGATGAAGTAGAATTGTTGAAGAATATAAAGTCGATCCCTTCGCCAAATGATGTGACAGAGAAATGGGATAGCAAATCCACTAGTCCTAATGTCAGTGGTCAGTCTCCTAGCAAATTTAATATTCCACTTTGTAACTTATCACACGCATGTATATAATTTTGATTTTCATCAATACTTATTATCTGATGCAATTGTACATACGTGAATCAAAATATCTTCCAGCATGGACATGTTAATTAATTGGGGACAGTCATTTCAAATCTAAAAATGAGTTTGACTAATTCTTGATTGGGAACATTTTACTGGTTATTATTGAAAAGATAGAATCTTTGAATATTGACTGAATGGGCAAAGGGGCGGTTCAGTCGCAATTGTTTACCTTTAAAAAAATCATTGCAAATTATAATAATATCCTTGACTCTCTTAATAATACCCATATAGATATAAAAGATCAATTTTTATATTTTTAAAACAACCACAAATTTTGTTTTGAAATTGTATAGTAATAACAATTTAGTTACTAGAAGATGATATACAGTAGAACAATATATTAAAGTTTAATATTTATTGGTATTTTAATTCCTAAATTATATAATTTATTATTATTATAATCCTTAATTTAGAAAATTAAAATAAAATAAGTGTTTAAATTTTATGATTATTACGTAAGAGGATAACCGTCTAAGTGTCACGAATCGATTGTGACTTAACCTAACCTCCATCATAAGACAATTGATATATATCTACGACAAAGATAATAATAAATGATTAAATTTAAAAAATAAAATGATAATAAATATTTTTTAAGATTATTTTATCATTTTTCAAGTTTTAGAAACTAAATTACTTTATCCTTACATTTTTAATATAAAAAATGATAATTTACTCTTAAAAATAACGGTGATGATAAATTAATTTATAAATGTATAATTGTTATTAAACATATTTTTATTTATTTTGAAATATTTTCAATTAATTTAAAAAAATGGTTCAAACTAGTTCTACGGCAATTTTGACCAACTTCACACACACACATGTGTATATATATATATATATATATATATATATATATATATATATATATATATATATATAATAATATAAAGAATCGGATTATGTATTTGTTAAGTTCAATACTCTACTAGAAATAATCTTATTAAAATAGTTTTAATCTAATTAAACCCTAAAACAAAAACTAACCGTAATTTTGCGGATTTGGATCAGGTTTGTAAAGTTATCCCAGCCCATCGTCAGCCCAACTCAATACTTATTTTCGTTATCTCCTAAGTCCTAACCTTCATGTTCTTCATTTTATGATAGTGTGGACAGTGGATATATGGTCCCATGGAAACATAAAAATCACTGTTCCTTTCGTGTCCATTTTAATCTTCAGTTCTTTTGACTTCTTAATTTCCTCACAACTTTTCTTAGTAGTTCCACTTTATGCCGTCTTTTGCAAGTTTAGCACAAGAGTCCAAATATACGATTAGACCTTCAACTATGACTTTGAAAACGTTAAAGACCCGAGTCTTCTTTAGTACCTTTATTAGAGTTAAGAAGTCTTGTAAAATGGTTTGCACTATGTCTGATCCATTTTGAGCTTTATCAAAATTAATTTTGTAGTGATTAGACTTAATTTCAAACAATTATAATTTTTCAAAACATATTTGGATATGACTAAATTTGTTGCTGTTTCGTTTAGTATAATTAGAATTGACTTTGAAATGAAATTAGTCTAGCATGATTTTACAATATAAAAAGACACAATTCTTGTTTGGTGCATACTAAATGCATTCTGCTTCCTTAGCCAATTTCATCTTTGCTTGTCAATTCTTGACATTCCTAATGGCTCCCCTTCTCAATTTGAAATCACTAATTTTATTTTTCTCACAGCTTCTGGTTCTTGTTTCAGCTGAGGATGGTAAGTGTCCACCATCTTTTGACTGTGGATATCTTGGCCTCATTCAGTTTCCTTTCACAACCACACAACAACCACACTGCGGACTGTTAGCTATAAATGGTTGTGAAGGAAATGATCAATTAGCTCGCAAAACTGTCCAACTTACCAACTCAACATCAAGATCCTACAGTGTTCTACATGTTGAACCACGTACTATAGTGATCGCAGATGATGAACAATATCAGTATTTGCAAAACAAAAATTGCGAAGCCTTCAGCAACAATTTTACTCTTCCTAAAACCTCTCCTTTAGCTTCATTCAACATCAAATATAATATCACTATCTTCAGATGCAATCCCTCCCTCAGTCTCACTCTTCCCAAAAGATTTTATGAGTATTCAAATTGTTCTCCCGAGTACAATATCTATTATGGTCCTCCAAATACTGAAATTCCTCCGGGTTTCGAGTGGCCGAGTTCTCTAGCAACATGTTCAACCATTCAGCTAGCAGTGGAAGGAAAAACTACCAACAACCCCTTTCAATTTCTATCTGCTAGTATCGTTATTGAAGTGAGATTATCTGATGATTGTGAAAGGTGTCTTCTTCATGGAGAAGGACAATGTTTACTTGACACTAACGGAAAATTCTATTGTGCAAGAGGTATGCTAATTCTATTTTTATATTATTTTGGTTAAATATTGTGTAAGGGAGGAGAGGCTGTCTCAAACATCTTTCACACCATCAGATATTATTTTCCTTAAAATTAATTTGTTCTTTGAATTTCTACTGCAGAGAATAAAAGTGTGGCGTTGAAGTTAGGACTAGGTAACGTTCCTTTCCTTCTTTGTCAATGTACTTGAGGACAGAGTCATACAATCCCAATTAGTCAAACAGTTTCAAAATTTTCCTTCTTACCTCTTCACCATAATCTTAATTTAACGATTAACATATTTAAACATCTAAAAATATTAAACATCGTATTAACTCTTATTATTTCCTTACGTATCTCTCTTTTTGTCAAATTATATAATGTGTATTGTTTGTACTTTTAGAAAAATATTTGGTAGACAATTGTAAACGTAGACAACCAGACAATTAGTTATAAAATGTGAAGAAAGATATAAACGTGTATATATATGTTTTATAAGTGAATTGGTTGATTAATGATTTTATATTTCTCTTCATGTCAAATTGTATCACCTGTCATGTCTATACCTTTAGATGTCATAAATCATTTTTCTAAATTAACAGGATCCATCCCTCGTTATTGATTTCTAGGTATTGGAATCCCTGGTATTATTGTAATTGGAATACTGATCATATGGCACCGCAAACCAAGATGTGTGTCTGATTTTTACTCAAAGCCATACCCAGAGAGTGCAAGTATTTACTTTGGGGTCCCTGTCTTCACCTATAAGGATCTTGAAATAGCAACAAAACGTTTTGACCATTCAAGAGAATTAGGAGAAGGAGGATTTGGAATTGTTTACTATGGTATGTCTCATACAAACTCCATCTTCTATGGATATATAATAATTCAACTGATCTTCACTCTTCTCTGTTGTCTAGTAATATTTTCTCTCCTCTGAATGTTAAAACTAGGAAAACTCCATGATGGACGTGAAGTTGCCGTGAAGCGCCTATATGAGCACAACTATAGGAGAGTAGAACAGTTCATGAATGAAATCAAGATTCTTACACGCTTGCGCCACAAAAACTTAGTGTCTCTTTATGGCTGCACATCACGTCACAGCCGTGAACTACTGCTCGTGTATGAATACATTTCAAATGGAACTGTGGCCAGTCACCTTCATCATCAAGGATCAACAGATTCTAGCTTTTTACCATGGCCAATTCGAATGAAAGTGGCCGTAGAGACAGCTACTGCATTGGCATATCTCCATGCTTCTGATATCATTCACCGTGATGTTAAAACAAACAACATTTTACTAGACAACACTTTTTGTGTCAAGGTTGCAGATTTTGGATTATCAAGGTTGTTCCCGAATGATGTCACGCATGTTTCCACAGCTCCACAAGGAACTCCTGGTTATGTTGATCCAGAATATCACAGATGCTACCAGCTCACAAACAAGAGTGATGTGTATAGTTTTGGGGTTGTGCTTATTGAGCTTATATCATCTATGCCTGCTATTGATCTCAACCGGCACAAGGATGAAATAAACTTGGCTGATTTAGCTATAAGGAAGATTCAAAAAAGTGCAATTAAGGAACTAGTGGATCCTTCTCTTGGGTTTGACTCAATAAATGAAGTTAAAAAGCAAATAACTTCAGTAGCAGAATTGGCTTTTCGATGCTTGCAACGGGACAAAGAATTGAGACCCTCCATGGAGGAAGTGTTGGAGATGCTAAGGAGAATTGAAAGTATGAAAATTGAGACTGCGCGTGTGGAGGAAATAAAAGTTGAGGATGAGGGTCCATTATCACCATCTTTGGCAGATCACGTTGAAGTGAAATTGTTGAGAAATATGAAGTCCACGCCTTCTCCAAAAACCGTGACAGATAAATGGAACAGTGAATCCACTGGTCCTGATGTTAGTGGTCAATCATCAATCCAAATTTGATATTCCACTTGTAAGTATACTTGTTCAAAAAACTCTTAAAATAAAAAATAATCTTTTTTAATTATAATGTTTGGAGTAACAAATTTATAACATATGACAGATTGTAATTGATTAATTTTATAAGAGATAATTTAATTTTTAAAATTAAAAAATAATAAATATAATATAAACCACAATTTTTTTATTTATAGTCTAATAATTATAATTAAAACTCTTATTTTTTATTTTTATATTTTTTATATTTAAACATTCTATATATGGACATTTTTGCATTATAAAAATTAGTTAGCTTACCTAGGACATTAAATTTGCTTTTAAATATATAACTAATGTGTTCTAAATTACTCCTAATATTCGTGAGACATTTTGTTGTTTTTAATGCTTTTAATTAAGTTTAATTGTTTTATTCTCTCTTTATGTTGATGATTTTTATTAAAATAAAAGTTTAAAGATTACGTGCTTGAAAAAAGTTTTAAACTTTCAATTATAAATTATATTTTATAAAATTTTAAATAATTTTATTGTTAAAAATCAACAAACATACCATGAATAACGGATTATAAAGGGTTATAGTGTAAAAGACTTTACATTATATTGTACATTTTTCTAGAATTAACAATCAATTAGTTTAATACTTAGTAATACTATGTCTCTTATTTAGTTCATATAGCAATAAAGTTAGATAAATAATTTATCAATTATTAAATATTGATTAGTTTAATCCTAAAATTTGTAAACTTTTTAATATTTAGAGACTAATTTGATTATTTTCTCAATATCGAGAGGACTTTATAATAATTTATAATGTTTAAGATATTTCTTATAAAAATTTCTTACTTTAAGAATCATTTATAAGAGAAAAAAAATATTTCAAAGATAAAATTGAAAATTTTACTTACTAATAATTTCTATTAGTCACAGATAAAGTAAGGTTTTCAAAATTTTATTTAAACGAAAGAACGTTAGACTGTAAAAAATAAATAAATAAATAAATAAAAAACTACGACATTATTGTATTTCTCATATTTTTTTTAAGCTAAGAAAAATAATTTATAATAAAGCTATTTTTATATTAAAAAAAAGGAAATGATGATGTGACTCTGTTTGAATTATTTAATAGGTCACCATTCAGTTGAAGAATGGAGGAAAACTTTCAGCAAGCTTCTGGAAGACAACATAATAACTCGATCGAGCATCGATTTGAGATGTTTAATAATTTTATTTCATCATAGTAAAAATTTCACAAATACTATCTTATTTTTACCATTTTCTATACAGACTTATACAAACAAAAACAGAGTAAAAATAATTTTTTTTTTGTAATTACTCTCTTGAAAAAATAGTTTACCAAACTATATAAAATTGGGATTCAACTTATATTTTAGCCGGTGTTTATCTAGTATAATTTAGAGTGCTAAAAAGTATAAACTAAATATGACTATTGAGAAGAAAATAATGACCAAAGTGATGGGTTTGAAATCTGGTATAGAACCATAAACCATTTTATTTACGATGAGTAGATTGAAGGGGAAAAAAATTCTAAACTCACTAATTTCATTTAAATATTTTTAATTTTAATTTATATTTGACGAGGAGTATAAAATTTCATTTTGGCTAATTATTTTTTACGGTAAATACTATTTTAATCTAAAAAAATACGTGAGTTAGACGATGATTTATTCTGTAAAAAATAAAAACTCTAAACTCTATGAATATTTAAATAAATGAATGTAAATATACCTGTTTATTATCCCAATGGACTTATTTCTAACAATTTTATTTTAAATATAATATATATATATATATATATTATTTTAGTCTCTAAAAAATATTTATTATTATTTTAATCTTTAATTTATATAATTTATTATCATTTTAATCCTTAATTCATAGAGATTAAAATAATAAATCATATAATTTAAGTATTAAAATAATAATAGATAAAATTAAAATAATAAACACGTCACAGTTTTTAATGATTATTTTATTAATTTTTATATTTTAGGAACTAAATGTTAAAATGATTTTTTTAAAAAAATCCATATTTTCAGTAGATATTTCATTAAAACCTTTATGTTTAGAATATAAAATAAAAAACGAGGCTCAAATATATTGATTAAGTAAATTTAAATAATTTATTTTTTCTAACTAATATTATTATATTAAAAATGGAAATAAGTGTAGGAACAAGAAAGTTACGTTGTTTTCAATTTCCATCTTTTTTCCACAATGACTTTGCTAATCAGGACAAGTTGAAAAGTCAACAATTTGTTTTCTTCTGAAAATAAAGTTAATGTGCATTAATCTTGAGAAATAGTACTGACATATTTTTACAAATACATTAATCTCTTTTATTAGTTAGAATTTATGAAATTTAATAAAATTTTATTAGTTTTAAATTTCATTTAATAATTTTTTATTCAATATTTTTAATAAATTTTTATTAATTAAAAAATGTACATTACAAAAGATGTGTTAGAAGATGTGCTTCTAAAAAGTCTCTAACATTTTTTCTTTCAAGCATTAGTTGATTGATATTTGACTCTTTCCATAGACAACAAGGCAATTCTTTGATAAATCATCTTTAGTGGGGTGATTGATAAATCTTTCATTAAATTTATGACAAAGATTTTTATCTTGATGATTAAAATTTTGAATAAGATCTTTTAATATTTATATTTTTTTAACCGAGTGAAATCTAAAAAATTAATATTTTTGAAAAAATAAAAAAATAATTTTTTTATAAAATTTATAAAAATTATCACAAAATTCAAAAATAAAATCTATATTTATAATAAAAATTGGATGAGATTTTATAATCTTGTCCACAAAATAATATATAATCTTAAAACGATGTTCACCATGAAATGCTCTTCGAGGCACTTGTGTGATGATGTGACATTTGAATGAGTGCTAGAAGAGCAAAACGTGTTCAAGGGTGCCAAGAAATTTGAAGTCAATTACCGAATTTTAGTTATGAGTCTTCGACAGGGACAGTAAAATGATACAATTGAACGCGTTTTCTATTTAGCCTGGTTAGTGATGCCATTGCTTGAAACGACGACTTCACCTTTGCGTAAGTACCCTGTTCCTCCCTCCCATGTGTTTCAATTAGGAAGGAAAATTACATGACAAATATTTATATGACTAAAACTAAATTAGTTTTTAATATATAAATTATATATTTATTCAATTTTACAATATATATGTATATATTTAAATAAGTAATTTATTTTTTAGATTTGTAACAGACCATTTGTATTTTAATATAAAATTATTTTTAATATAATAATTTTTTAACAAGAATGTGTTTTATTAAGGTTTAATAGAAATGATTTTTCTTCTCCTTATTTTCCCATGAGATGATAAAAAATCAATATTTCTATTTTAAGTTTTTCCTTCTTATTTACTTCCATTCCATCTCCACGTAAATAATCAACAGATAAATGTTTAGAAATTCTGAGTGCAACAACGAAGAATAAAATGTGTTAATTTTCAAATACAGATTTTAATATGAAGGTAACAACTAATAAAAAAATACACAAAATTGTACTCATGAAGAAATTTGAAAAATTGCAATAATTGCGTAGATAAAGGGGAGAAATTAGTGAACCGAATTCCTTGAGGAGCAAATGGAAAACAACGTTTGAGCTGGATATTATAATGCGTGGCCTGCGCGGATTTATACTTGTGTGCCTCAAGACTTGTGTAATAGTTTTCCAGTCAACTGGCGTATCAATTGGTTTCAAAAATTTTGTACATAACAAATAGTGAGACACGAGTGGTGATAAACAAGGGGAGAGTAGATAGAGTTATTTCAATTATGCTTTGCTTGACTACTTGAGAGTGAGAATGAGAATTGTAGTGTAAAAGCATTCTCTGCTTCTGCTGCTTCTCTCACCTTCAAATATTATGTCTCCACTTTACTTACTTTGCTTCCTTCTGTTTGCGTTGCTTCTCTCACCTGCAAATGCACAATCGAACTTTAATGATACTTTAGACTCATTTGATTGCGGAAGCTTAGGGAAAATTGGGTTCCCTTTCACCACAGTAAAACGCCAGAATAGTGGTCTTCTGGCAATCCAAGGTTGTGATGATCGTGACCAAACAGCAATGAAGCGTGTCCGGTTGAACAAGCACAATACATCAAAACTGTTCCAAGTTACGCATATTTCTATGTGGCCCCCTACTCCTAGTATTTCCATTATAGATCAGGATTTCAGCAAGCTTCTGGAAGAAGAAAGTTGTAATGCCCTCAGCTATAATATAACCACCCCTCCATCATCCCCTTTCGGTTATTTTTTTGTGCCAGACAATATAACAGCGTTCAATTGCAGCGGCAAACACAAACCCAACGGTACAAATGATTTCCTCAACTATACCGAATGTAAATCTTCCTTTGATATTTACTTTGCACCTCCATCCTCTGATGAAGAGTCTCTGCGCTCTTTAAAGTCCTCATGTTCAATGGTTCAACTTCCCAAGAGACAAGATTCTCAGTTCTTCAAAAATCCATTTGCATTTTTAACTTCTGAAATTACCCTCCAATTCACCTATTCAGAGTATTGTATCCAGTGTTACGTGGAAAAACATGGTCTTTGTCAACTTGACAGGAAGGGGAAATTATATTGTGACATAACCAGGTAATACTTCTACAACAGTTGATATGGTGGTTGCATTAATATTTATTGGCATATATTTAACCTACAAAATAAAAAATTAAAAAAAGAAATTATTAAGATACCTGAAATTATGCACTCCGTAATTTTTTTGGTTAACTTATAATTTAAATGTTAAATATCTTAATTTTTTAATTTTTAAATCAGTATATATATTTACGTAAAGGATAAAATATATTTTTATCCTTTTAAAATTCTAACATTTCATTTCATTTTTTAAAATTTTTATCTTATTTTAATTCTTTTAATTTAAAATTTTATTTTATATCTTTTAAATTGTTTAAATAATGTCTTTCAATAATTATAAAATGTTAATTATATTATTTTAAAAATTAAAAATAATATATTTTCAAAATAAAAAGACTAAATAAAATAGAAAATTACAAAGAGATTAAAAAAATATTTTTACATTATATAAATAGCTAGAATTTTGTACAATGTTCATATTTCATTATTTCTAAGCTCCCAAAAATACAAGTCAATTCCTCGAGTGTTAATTAATTCCCCCAGATCAATAGTTATCATGTAGCAAATTAATTAATATGTTTGTTCTTGTAAAAAAAAGAAACGAAAAAGAAGACAATGTTTAATAGGCTCACTGTACTTGTTTATTATATCTAATCGGAACAATCGCTGCTTTTTAAATTATGCAGGAATCAGCCGCCGATGCCGCCGCCGCCGAAATCACCCCATGTGAGCAATCTGAGCATATTTTGGCATCAGAAGCTAACATGGATTCTAGGTAACCAACAGATTTTAACATTCAATATCGTGCGGTTTCCAAATTTTAGGCTTATTTGTACTCTTTTTTTTCAGAGGCTTATTTGTATTGTTTAAAGGATATTAAAATTAATTTTAACGAAATTGGTTTTAAATTTGAAACATAATTAAAACATTTATTTGAATCAATACTTTATAGTTTATGCTTGCCTGACATTTAAATTGAACAGGAATTTGCCATCGCATAGTGTTAGAATAATTTATATATCCTATTAATTTCATTACCCCGTAATCCACTTTCAATTATTTATTCTAGAAAATGTTAACTATTCTCAAATATTAAAGAAATAAAATAAAAATATTATTAAATGTGATTATAATACACTTATCATAATGTTCAATATATTTTCACATGATTATTAATAAATCAGTATATTCCTTAATAAAGGTAACTATATTCTTTAATGAGACACAATCAACACGAATCTTTGAAATTAAGGTCCTATTTAATTTGATTTTTCGGTAAAAGATTATTAAAAGATAAGGAAGTTAATTCAATTAAACTTAAGTTAAAATCTGTTGGGAAACCCTTCTGATCCAACAAAATCAACTTAAAAGAAAAAACTAAATGAAAGAACTTCTGTAAAAATCAACATGTATAAATTGATTTTAAATTACGAGAAAAAAATAATTTTATTTGGCTTTTATTTCTTTTACTATGATTGTTTAAGAGCAATTTTTACATTGGGCCATGTAAATATGTTGTAGTTTTTTTTTTCCATCTTCGGTTCTAGTCTAGTTTTGAGGTTATGAAGAGAAAAACCCTTATATCTGAGTCTTTATCAATTGTCGAACTAATTAAAGTCGCAATGTTTAATTAAAGGCATAGGAATTGGACCATGGATTATAGTTGGGTTGATCCTCACGTTTCGGCGCTGCAAACAGAAATATGGTACGAGAGGCATTCAACTCCATTCAAGCAACTCTTTTGCTGATCCCTACCCAAATTGTGACACAGATACAGACAGGATCTTTTATGGGATACCCGTTTTCTCTTTTAAGGAGCTTCAAGAAGCAACAAACTATTTTGACCGTTCTAGAAAACTTGGAGATGGAGGTTTTGGCTCTGTTTACTATGGTCAGCATCCAGTAAATTCTCCCTCTATTTCATTTCTCCAATTTATTTAATATCTCTTCTTTTTTTCTATTCATATATTAATTTTTTAATTATTTTAAAATATAATACTATTTCATTCTTTAATTATTTAAAAAATATCATACAGTTGTTTTGCATTAAAAAAAACCAGAGTTGCTAATAATTTCAAAAAGAAAATTCAAGGAAATGTTAAATCTAATTTCCTCTTAGGTACATGGCTCAATACTTCCATTTCTCACTTTTCAATCTTATTGATTTACTCATGGATTGATCTTTAAAAAGCAGGGACACTGAGAGATGGAAGGGAAGTTGCAATCAAACATCTATTTGAGCATAATTGCAGGAGAGTGCAACAGTTTATGAATGAAATTGAGATCCTTACACGCTTACGTCACAGAAATCTTGTGTCCCTCTATGGCTGCACTTCACGTCACAGCAATGAGCTACTTCTAGTATATGAATACATTCCAAATGGGACAGTCGCTAGCCATCTCCACGGTGATTTATCAAGAGTTGGTTTGTTGACATGGCCCATTAGAATGCAAATTGCCATAGATACTGCTACCGCATTGGCCTATCTCCATGCTTCTAACATCATTCACCGTGATGTTAAAACCAATAACATTTTACTTGACATCAATTTTTCAGTTAAGGTAGCAGATTTTGGGCTTTCAAGATTGCTCCCCAATGATGTTAGCCATGTTTCAACTGCTCCACAGGGGTCCCCAGGATATCTTGATCCTGAATATTTCCAATGTTATCGGCTCACTGACAAGAGTGATGTGTATAGTTTTGGGGTTGTGCTCATTGAGCTTGTATCTTCTTTGCCAGCAGTAGATGCAACAAGAGAAAGAGATGAAATTAACTTATCAAATCTTGCAATGAAAAAGATTCAAAAGGGAAAGGTTAGTGAGCTTGTAGACCCATCCTTTGGTTTTGAGTCAGATGAACAAGTTAAAAGGGTGATAACTTCGGTGGCAGAATTGGCTTTTCGGTGCATGCAAGGAGACAATGGATTGAGACCTTCTATGGATGAAGTATTGGAAGCACTCAAGAAAATTGGACATGAGAAATATGAGTCTGATGAGCATCTCCACAAAGAAGGTGATGTTGGGGTTATCTCTTCCATTTCCGCCAAAGAAGTACATCCACCACCATCACCAGCTTCACAAGACCCAGCTCAAGTGCGAATTTTAATGAATAATAAATTATATTTATGCCAAAGTCTTTGAGCTAGAAATGGGAAACTGAACAGAGGACTTTAATGTCAGTAGTTGATCAATTTTTCTAATGATCATAATTTTTTATATTTTGTATATGTGTATACATATATGTCTTTACAAGACTGATTAAGTTGTAATTTTAATGATCTTTGTTAAAGTCTTTGATCGAGAAAATGAATATAGACTGCCTGATGCCATGGTTAATCAATTTTTTTAATAACCATAGTTTTTCATATTTTATTTATTTATTTATACATGTACATTACAAAAGATGTGTTAGAAGATGTGCTTCTAAAAAGTCTCTAGCATATTTTCTTTCAAGCATTAGTTGATTAATACTTGACTCTTTCCACGGACAACAAGGCAATTCTTTGATAAATCATATCTAGTGGGGTTATTGATAAATCTTTCATTAAATTTATGACAAAGATTTTTATATTGATGATTGAAATTTTGAATAAGATCTTTGAATATTTGTATATTTGTTTAATGATAAGTGATAGATTATACATGTTTTCCTAGGTGTTTCCAGTCCATTTTCATCCATTTTTACTAAGTTTAGTTATAGTTTAGATAAGAAAACAGTGAAAATATCATGTTTGTTTAATATTAGTCCTTGATTTGGTGTTTCATTAGTTTTATAGGTTTTTCTTGTGTTTTTAAGTCATTTTATCCTCTTTTCTGTTAATTGTAGGTTGATTGAAGAGGAGATAAAAGCTTGGAAGGAAAGCCCATGAACTTAAGATCAAGACTTGGAGTGCAAGCCATCAAGAAGAAGAGAAATGGAAGCTCAAGTCAAGGAATCAAAGTAGGAAATCACGCCTAGGCGCAAATGAAGACCAAGCAGAGGCGCAAAAACGTGCCTAGGCGCATGCTGAGGCGCAATTGGACCTCCCTCTCTGTCAAAACGCGCCTAGGCGCATTTGAGGGGCTTGCTGAGGCGCAAAGACACGCCTAGGCGCGCACAGAGGCGCAAGGCAACCCCTTTCTCTGGACAAACGCGCCACAACGCAAATGGATTAAGTGGAGGGCGCATTTCTTCACCTATATAAGGGCTTTTGGGCGCGAAATGAAAGAGGAGAAATTCATAATTTAGTTTTTTTTAGTTCCTTCCTCTGCACGCTTCTTGCGATTTCTCTCTTCTCCACCTTCGTTCTCCATCCTCCTCCATCAAACCTAGAGATTTCTGAGTTTGTGAGCTTGTGGAAGCAAGAATCAAGCAATTATGGAGTTTCTCTTGTGTTTGATTTCTTTTTCTCTTCTTTCTTTTCTCATTTCCATGCTAGAGTAGATTTCTAGGTTAGGGATGGGGATTTTGATTCCAGAACTCTTGTAACGAATTTCTATGTTAATTCAAGTGTAATTTCAGTTAATTGATTGATCTCTTCCTGCTTATTGCTAATTCTTGAGGTTTAATTCATGAAGTTCAAGTAGAGATAGGGATATTAATGTTTGGACTGGATTGAACTGTTCCTTGAGTGTTTGTATCTCGTTTCAATTATGCAATTGGAAGATTGATAGTTGAATTAGGAGAGGAAGTGTATCACTATAGTTATGCATGAGTCTAGGGATAGAACTTGCATGCTATGAGATATTGTGAATTTATCTGTTTCGCTTCTTGAATGCACTTATGTTTTCACCTAAGGGATTAGGGATTATATTAGTCATTCAAAGGGACTAAAGACCTAGGAATAGGATTAGTCTTCGGTATCACGAATTCTAGTCTCCAATTGATTGATCTTTATTGAATTAACATAGGAAATAGTTACTTGAGGGAAGGAATTGAATGAACCTATTCCCTAACCTTCTTCACTATTCTTTTTAGAAACTTAAACATCTACTTGCTTTCCTTATTTGCTTTATAGTGTATTGCTTGATTTTTTCATAGTTACTTAGTTTCATACAAATGCTTAATTCATTGATTCGTCCTAATAGCAAAGCATGTTAAGTAATCGGTAATTCATCAACTAGTCTCTGTGGTTCGACAACCTTTACTCACTTTTTCTAAACTTGTAACGACCGGTACACTTGCCGAAGTGTGACTAAAAAAATAAGTCAACAAGTTTATGGCGCCGTTGCCGGGGACTATTGAGTGAATATCGATAGTCTTGACGTGCTTGCTACTTAGGACACAAATTTTTTATTTTTTTTTTACTGTAGTTGTTTGTTAATACTCATACTGTTTTGTTCTGTTTTCCATTGTTTATTTTCATAATTTTCATTCTATTTTCAGTATTCCCTGTTCATCTTTGATTTGTGGTTTATGCGAAAAGCTAAGGAAACTAATCTTTTGTTTGAACCAGAAATTGAAAGATTTTGCAGGAGGAACTTGAAAGCAAATAAAGAGAATAAAGAGGCTACAGTAGAAAATTCAGCAAAAAATATGGATAACACAAGGCGCATGACACTTGAGGAGTTGTACACTCCTAATGCTATGGGTTGTGGATCCAGTATCGCACCACCTACTGTTGCAGCCAACAATTTCGAGATTAAACCTGCTCTCACTCAGCTGGTAAGGCAAGAGCAGTTTGGAGGTTTGGAAGAGGAAGATCCAAATCAGCATATACATAATTTCCTACAGATTTGTGGTACAATAAAAATGAATGGAGTGCCGGATGATGCAATTCGGCTGAGGTTGTTTGAATTCTCACTCAAAGGAGAAGCTAAGATGTGGCTACAAAGTTTTCCTCATGGTTATTTCACTACATGGGAGGACTTAGTGAACACATTTCTGGCTCAATACTTTCCACCAGAGAAATACAACTACTTCAGAGCAGAGATTTCTTGCTTCAAACAAAAAGATGGAGAGTCCATCAGTGAGGCATGGAGGAGATTCAAGTCCTTGTTGAGAAGGTGCCCTCACCATGGATTTTCTGATCTGCAGCAAGTCCATATCTTCTATAATGGACTGCGGTCGCATACAAGATTGCTAGTGGATGCCTCTGTTGGAGGTTCATTAAGAAAGAAAGATGCACATGAAGCAAGAGTGATCATTGAAACGATGGCTTTAAATCGTTATGATGCTCCTAGTGATTTCTATGGTGAAAGAAGAGGAGTGATTGAGCTTGGAGCTAATGATGCTTTGTTGGCTCAAAACAAGCTGATGACTCAAAAGATGGATCAAATAATGAAGCAACTTCAAGTGGTCCAGCTGAATGCTGTTCAAGCACCTCCAGTCAGCTGTGAATATTGTGGGGGAGGACATCAAATAAAGTTTTGTGAAAGCTTGGGAGCTAATGTTGAGGAACAAGCTCAAGTGAATTACATGGGAAACCCTCAAGGTAACTCCTATGCCAACACAAATAACTATAACCATCACCAAAGAAACCATCCAAATCTGTCATATAGGAACAATAATTATCTGCAACCCAACTCTTCCTCTTATGACCATAATTTCAAACAAACCTTCAATCCTAGACCACCTTTCAATCCAAACATGCCATACAACCAGAACTCCAACCAGCATCAAAACCAAACATCTTCATCTAACCAACATTATAACCAAAACCAACCACAAAATCTACCTTTCAACCCAAACCATTCTAAATTCCCAACCAACCAACCTAGAAATGCTCCAGCAAGCTCTAACATGAATCCGGTTCCTAGAGAAGGATCTTCAACTTTAGAAAACATGTTCATGTCATTTATGCAAAGGACTGAATCTATGTTCACAAATCAAGAAGCTTCTATTAGGAATCTGGAATCACAGATTGGCCAGCTTTCCAAGCAACTCTCTGAAAGAAGCCAAGAAAATCTGCCAAGTGATACTATTGTGAATCCAAAGGAGCAGTGCAACGCTATTACCACAAGGAGTGGTAAGGTGCTTCAAGACCCTCCGTGACAGGGTCAAGTCACATGTCAAGCTAATGACATTAAACAAGCGCTTCGTGGGAGGCAACCCATTCAATAAAGAGAAGTTTCTGTAATTTCTTGTTTTTGATATGTTTGTTAATCTTTTAACAGAAAAAAAAAGCAAAAATAAAATAGAATTTGAAGTTAGATAGAAATGTAAATACATGATACTATATAGTCATTCTGATCCTTGTGTTGATAAACAATAGAAATAGGAATAAGTAGATGAAATTACAGTATAATTGAATTGACAGAAAATAAGAGAAGGTGTGAGGTGTAATAACATTAGTGAGAAATATGGTTCACTCTAGGTGTGACTCTTGTGCATAGGATAGATCATCTAAACACAAAATGACTTAGAGTGTGTGCACAAGTGGTAGCAAATTACATAGGGAAAAGGCCAACTAACCTCTTGGGATATCAATTCGCGCCAAGGCATGAAAATGGGGCGCAAAATCACATTGCTCTCTGGAAATTTGCGCCCAGGCGCAATTCTTTGGGGTGTGGGGCACAATTTTTGCGCCTAGGCGCAAGTGGGTGGCGCAAATCACCCTTGTTCTCTGGTCAAATGCGCCGCGGCGCGATTTAGGTGAAGAGGGTGGCGCATTGCAACCCCTGCTCTCGGACAAGACGCGCCTAGGCGCGTTTCCCTTAAATGTGAGGCGCAATTTGCTGCGCCTAGGCATAAAGCATGAGCGCAAGCTTGCACCAAGGCACACAAGGGGGCGCATTTGTTTCTTCTCCTACACTCACTTCACTTAGGCCTGTAAAATCTCAAGAGAACGATCCCAATCTTCATCAATTTTCACCTCCACCATCTCAATTTACAAGTGCATTTGAATTAATCTCTCCATCTCCATCATTCTAGTTTTTCATTTCGTTCAAGAATTCTCATTTTGTGCATTCACATCTTCGGCTCAAACAAGGTATGCTTATCTAATCCATCTATCACTACTTGTTTTCTTCATTCTCTAATCTCTAATTGCAAGATTTGCATGATTCATTGGAATGGGGGTTCAAAAATGTGGTTCAAACCCTAATACCCCCTTTTGTGCGAATTCAAAATTGTTCACCTTGATGATGTTGCATGTCCTCGTTTTGATGATTGATTGATAAATGCCATTGCTTGATTGAAAATGAATGTTGAATAAGCATCTTGGGAGTGCATTGTATAAATCAATTAGGAAGAATTACGCCATGCTCATTCATGCTCACATAGTGTTTGTTAAAATGCCTCAATGAAGTTTTGAGTGTGTTTTATGTGCATAATTCTAGTGAGCATGACCATATCATAGTTATTTGTGTATCTCCTTGGGCAATTTCAATTTGATTCCTCTTTGAACCTCACTCTTTCTTGATGACAATGCATGTTCGTTATGGTGATGATTGTTATCTAGAAGCATGCATATTTTTCTCATTTATACTTTGGTTGTGTAGGTTCCATTTTAAAGAGAAAATCATGGCATCAAGTAAGCAACCAGCTAGATCATCTTCAAGGGAACCATGGACTAAACATAGAGCTTCCAAGGGACAATGCCAAGAGCAAATAAGGACTACAAAGAAAGCCAAGGCAAAGGCTACTCGTGAACCAGAAATTCCAGAGTTTGACACTCACAGATTTCGGTCCTTGGAGCATGCTGAAGCCTTTGCATCTCGGTTTACAGCACGCACAGTGCTAGTAGAGCGGAAATTCAATTTAAGTCCAAGCCAATTCATAAACGAAGGAAATGGTGAGTTGTCCCAGCGATTCATCCATAGAGAAGTATGCAAGGAGATCACGGGAAGAAAATGGAATAAATTGGCCAATATAACATTCCCGACATATCAGGAGTTGGTTTTAGAGTTCTATGCAAATTTGACAAGTGGAGATAAAGAAGAACTCTATGCATCTTACGTCCGGGGAAAGCAAATCTCATTTTCACCTCAGGCCATCAACAGATTGCTCTTAATCCCTTTTTCTGATGCAAGGGATTATGCCTTTCAGTATAGAGCATCACGCAAAGCCGATCCAAGCAAGGTGGATGATTTGCTATGTGAAGGAAAAGGAGCTTGGAAGGACAGCGAATGGCGCAATAATGGAGTTAGGCATGTGAAGTCTTCATCACTATGTCTTAAAGCAAAAATCTGGTGGGCTTTCATTTCTGAATCTTATTGCCAATCCAAAGACAAGTCTTCTATCACAAACAAGAGGGTTTGGTGCTTGTACACTATAATGAATGGTGAGTATCTTAATGTTGGCTTAACTATAGCTAATGAGATTCATGCACTGCACTTGCAAAAACAGGGGTCTTTGTCTTATGCAAGCATCATTACACAGTTGTGTATTGATGCTGGAGTATCATGTGAGGGTTTAATCCCTATGAGGCCAGGGACAACATTGAATTTGAAGTTCACCAAAGGAGAAGCCAGTACACGAGCCACACCAGAAACACCTTCCACTTCTAAAGCCAAAGCCACAACAAGTTCAAAAGGAAAAGCTCCTATGGCAGCAACTCCATCTAGTACTGCAGATTCAAAGCAAGATAAGATATTGAGGCATTTGAGGGTAGTTCAAGGAAACATTCGTAGGGTTCATGAATCTACAAGGGCTTGCATTGCACTTGAACCCCTTCTGAGAACTGTGGCAGCCCAAATGAATCTGCCTGTGGAGAAGTTGGTGCCACTTGAAGCATTCAACAGTGAGATGATTGAAGACTTAATGAGGTTTGAAGAATTTTCTGAGGATTGTGAAGGCCAAGCACCTAATGAGGGACAAGATGAAGATGATGAAGAAGTTGATGGTGGCCAGAATGAAGAAGGAGAGAGTGATGAGGAAAAAGATGATGATACACAGGATGAGGATTAGTGTTAACTAGTAATTTTGTTTAGTAATTTGTTTAGTAATACACTTTCAGTTAATGTAGTATAACTAGACTAATTGACTGTTATTGTAGTTCCTTTTGACTGTTATTTTACTGTTAATTGACTTTCATGTTAGTTCATTTTGACCATTGTGAATTTTTAGCTGTTGTACACTGTTGGAAAAACATGGAAATTGGCACTTGGTGCGCACTTCAATATCATGGCTAGTCTTCAACAGGGAGTGTTCTTATACTCTTTTGTTTTAATTGTTGATTGATGATTGTTTAGAGTACACCTCCCTATTTTTGTTGCACCATATTATGAAGGTTGATTTCATTGATATAACATTGTCTCTGTAGTTCAGTAAAATAAATTATGCACATTTTGGCACTTAGGTTCAGCTCAAGGTTCTATGACAAAGTTGCATGTTTCTCAAATGTTTGAAGAAATGTTGTATGAGAATTCTAGCATGACAATTTTCTAGGTTGTGACATGATCAATGAATTTAGCAATGTTATGCAATGATTAATCCTGGATAGTCAATTGGGCCTCCAACATAATTCATTCTTGAGTGTTTTACCATCTGAAGTATTGTTCTAGAACTTGCTTTAGCTCTTGATCAAAATTGCATACATTTAGAGTTGGACACAAATGATAAAGGTAATTTTCTTTCTTGTAGCCTTGAACCAAATAGGCCTGAACCTTTAAATTTTCCATTGTTAGCCCCTTTGAGCCTGAATCAACCCTTTCTTTCTTGGATACTTAAGCTCATTACAAGCCTAAATAAGTGAAAAACCAATTGTCCTGCCATTGGAACTTTAAGAGTATTGGTTTCTTTACTTAGAGGATAAGTTCAAGATTAAGTTTGGGGTTGAAATTTTGGGTGCATGTGTAGCTGACTTGAGGACAAGTCAAAATTTCAAGTTTGGGGTTGTTGTTATGTGGTTCACCTAATACAGGGTAGGTATTGGTGTAATTTTGTGAATAATATATAGTGTAGTATAGTTGCATTTTTCTCTCTTTTTCATGCATACCATGCCAAAAAAAAAAAATTATTTTTCTTCATGTGTTGGCAATTAGTGAGACCACTTAAGAAAAGCAAAGTGCAAAAATAAAGAGAAAAATAAGAAATTGAAAAGAAAGAAAAAGGAAGAAGAAAAGAACAAGATTACAAAAGTTACAAGAAATGATGTGTAAAAAAAGAAAAAGAAAGCAAAAAATCAGAAGGAAAGAAAATAGCAAAAGTTATAAGAAAACAAAAAGAAAGAAAAAGAAGCGAGAAGAAAATGCAGTTTAAGAGTAAAAGAAATAAAGGAAGAAAAGAAAATAAAGTTGGTCTCATTACTTGTTTGTTTTTACTTATTGTTAGTCTCTCGTTTTCGTTTTTAATTTTTCGTCTGTTCATCATTAGTCCATGCATATCATATAGGTTGTATCTTTTACTCTTTAAGTTCTTGTGGATATTTAGCCAGTTACCTTTTCTTTTAACCCACCTTCACCTAAGCCCCATTACAACCATGAAAAGACCTTTTGAGTGTCCAATTTCTACTTGAAGGCAGTGGAGATTTTTAGAGTCATTGCAAGTTTATGGTAACATACCTTCTGATTAGTAACATTGAGAGAAACACAAGCCTAAACACTTGAGAGATTGAGTGTAAACACTTAACTGGAGAGGACTGTTTGATGTTGCTAAAGTACATTTTTTTTTTCATGCCAATCTAGAGTTAATTGCTTATGCTTGATGAATTGTGCAATTCTTGAGAACATTTTGAGCTCATGTTCAACTTTCATAGATAAATTGAGTTGGCTTAAGGAGTTAAGAATTGCATAATACATTTTCAAAGGGGTCATTGAGCTAAATGATTATATCATGCTTATTGACCTTTGTAATGATGGAATCTATGTTTGCTTGAGGACAAGCAAAGCTTTAAGTTCGGGGTTGTGATAAGTGATAGATTATACATGTTTTCCTGGGTGTTTCCAGTCCATTTTCATCCATTTTTAATAAGTTTAGTTATAGTTTAGATAAGAAAACAGTGAAAATATCATGTTTGTTTAATATTAGTCCTTGATTTGGTGTTTCATTAGTTTTATAGGTTTTTCTTGTGTTTTTAAGTCATTTTATCCTCTTTTCTGTTAATTGTAGGTTGATTGAAGAGGAGATAAAAGCTTGGAAGGAAAGCCCATGAACTTAAGATCAAGACTTGGAGTGCAAGCCATCAAGAAGAAGAGAAATGGAAGCTCAAGTCAAGGAATCAAAGCAGGAAATCACGCCTAGGCGTAAATGAAGACCAAGCAGAGGCGCAAAAACGTGCCTAGGCGCATGCTGAGGCGCAATTGGACCTCCCTCTCTGTCAAAACACGCCTAGGCGCATTTGAGGGGCTTGCTGAGGCGCAAAGACGCACCTAGGCGCGCACAGAGGCACAAGGCAACCCCTTTCTCTGAACAAACGCGCCACGGCGCAAATGGATTAAGTGGAGCGCGCATTTCTTCACCTATATAAGGGCTTTTGGGCGCGAAATGAAAGAGGAGAAATTCATAATTTAGTTTTTTTTAGTTCCTTCCTCTGCACGCTTCTTGCGATTTCTCTCTTCTCCACCTTCGTTCTCCATCCTCCTCCATCAAACCTAGAGATTTCTGAGTTTGTGAGCTTGTGGAAGCAAGAATCAAGCAATTATGGAGTTTCTCTTGTGTTTGATTTCTTTTTCTCTTCTTTCTTTTCTCATTTCCATGCTAGAGTAGATTTCTAGGTTAGGGATGGGGATTTTGATTCCAGAACTCTTGTAACGGATTTCTATGTTAATTCAAGTGTAATTTCAGTTAATTGATTGATCTCTTCCTGCTTATTGCTAATTCTTGAGGTTTAATTCATGAAGTTCAAGTAGAGATAG
Source organism: Hylodesmum podocarpum (assembly GCA_026586105.1). Lineage (NCBI taxonomy): Eukaryota > Viridiplantae > Streptophyta > Magnoliopsida > Fabales > Fabaceae > Hylodesmum > Hylodesmum podocarpum. Next base: position 1,852,453 of record JALJEV010000539.1, on the reverse strand, counting down.
GGATATTAATGTTTGGACTGGATTGAACTGTTCCTTGAGTGTTTGTATCTCGTTTCAATTATGCAATTGGAAGATTGATAGTTGAATTAGGGTCCCTTCTCGCTTCTCTCTCGTTTGTCATTTGCCTCGTCCATCGTTAGTCCTCTAGGGCTTATCTTCGTTGTCTCGCGCTCGTCCCCTGTTTCTGCCATTCATTCGTTCTAGGTATGTCTTCTTCACACTTTTCTGCTACTTGTAGCATAGATAGCTTGATTCCCCCCTCTGTCTCGGGCTCTGAGCCCGAATCAATGGAGGTTTCTTCCCCTTCCCTTGAAGTTTAGACGGGAGAGGCCGATCTCAGATCTGGACCCTCTTCCGCTGCTACCGAGGTTCCTCCTGCTGGGGGCGAGGTCCAGCCTGTTGGTGTTGCCGAGGTCTCCCCTGTTGAGACCGAGGTGAGGTGCGTCAACGTCACTATGGAGGTATCCGGTGGTGGGAACGCCCTCCCCAGCATGGCCGAGGAGGAGATAGCGAGGGAGCCCGAGGAGGCCGACCTCTATGTTCCCATCCCAGCCAAGGAGCCCAACTTCTCGTGGCTCCTGGAAGAAGTGTCGAGCCGAGTCTCCTCCTTCGACAACATAGAGAGCGTCCAGGCCGTCCTTGATAAGTACGATATCTTGAGGGAGGGGTTCGACGACGTGGTTAGGTTCCGGACTTGCAAGCGCAATCAGAGGGTTCATGCTTGTACCCTCGTGTCCGGTCGGTATGCTATAACCGTATACGAGTATATGTTTAAAGAGTATGGCATAGTCTTCCCCTTGAGTCGCTGTGAAACCGAGGTCTTGGCCTTCCTGAACGTGGCTCCAAGCCAGCTCCACCCCAGTAGTTGGGGCTTTCTCCGTGCCTTCCAAATACTGTGTAAGATGCTCGGTGTTAGGCCGAGCTCCTGTGTCTTCTTGTACCATTATCAGCTCAAGCACGATCCTAAGGTGGGCTGGGCTTCCCTTAGTAGTGCCCGGACTGGGGGGGCTTACTCATCCCTTATGCCCAATCGTATAAGAAATTCAACGAGCGCTACTTCAAGCTGTCCTCGGTCAACAATAGGGTCGTCAAGGCCCTGTTTCTGAAGGACGACCTGAAGCCGAGGTACCCTTTGCACTGGTGCCCTCCCCGGAAGTATTCCAGGTTTCCCGAGGACATGTTGACCCCGGGTAACAAAAACATTATCCAAGTTCTGCACGGCCTCCCCTTGCCCATTAGTAGCCGGGCTCTGATACATTCAGCCCGGGAGGAGGACCACTATCAGCACTTTCTAGGTAATAATCTTTAGTGTCTCCTCGTCCCAATTGTGAATTGTTTGACTAACATTCTCTTGTACTTTCTTTGCAGATTCCATGACCGACAACTTCACCGATTCCGTTTTTGCTCGAGGGTGCGCAGTCGCCCGGCCTCGAGGTCGCGGGGCGTCCTCTGGTGGTCCCAGCCCGGCTTCCCGACCTCCTCTCCCGCAGGCCACTCCCAACCCAAAACGGCCAAGAGCCGATGTGGTCGAGCTCGCATCGGAAGGTGTGGGGGCCTCACCTAAGAGGCCGAGACCTGACGAAGACACCGCCACCTCCGTTTCTCCCAACACTCAGGCCGAGGTGGCCGTACCCGAGTCGGCTTCCAGGGGAGAGGGTGATCCTCCAACGACTGCAAAGACTTCCCAGAAACTTCCAGTTGGTGCTTCTTGGCTTGGCAAAGATGGTGCTGGGCCCCGCATTGAGCAGATGGCGGTCGACCTCCTGCTTGGTCAGTCACTTTGGGACTCCTCACTGAGGGGAGAAAACATCCAGATCGGGCAACCCTTCCCAAGTTCTTACGACAACGCTCTGCTAGATGCAGTTGGAGTAACGGACAATCTTGACTGGGCTGAGGTATTGTTGAGCCGCCTCATGGCCATAGCCCGGCACAGCAAGAGGAGGGTGGCCGAGCTTGAAGCTGCGTCGGTTCGCCGAGAGCAAGAGTGCGCAGCTCGGGCGGCCGTTCTTGAAATGGAGGTCACCAAGTCTAAGATAGCCAAGGAAGAAGTTGAGCGGGAGCTCGTGGCGACGAGGGCGGACCGGGAGGGGCTCCAAAAGGAACTTGTCGCCTCAAAGGCAAACGAGGAGGAGCTCCAGGGCAGGTTGAGCTCCGTGGCCGACCGTGCTGTGGACGCGGAGACTAAGGTGCTGGGGCTGACCAAGTAGCTTGCCGCGACCGAGCAGATCATCTCCGATTAGAAGGCCAAGATGGGGCAGATGGAGGAGGTCGCTGTGTCCGGCTTCTGCTCGGGCTTTGACAGGGCGGTTCGCCAAGCTTGCTACCTGGCCCCAACCTTAGATCCCGAGTCCTTTGACTATGTCAAGGACGTCGTGGATGGAGAGTGGGTGGATCGTACAGACTAGGCTTTCTCTTCTTTTTGTCATTATTTTGTACTCTTTTGTGGCCGGCCTTTAAGGTCGGCCTTGGGTTGTAACTACGGTCCATTGGGCCGCATAATGTTTATTTTTTCTTGCCTTTATATCATCATTTTATTCTCCTGCTTTACTATCATCGCTTTTACTCTTCTTCTTTTTGACTTATTCCACGCTTATTCTACTTGAATGCTTGCTTACGTTGCTTACCCGACCGACCTCCGACGGGTCCAGGGTGCGATCTCCTAGCTGGGGACTGGCCGAGTCCAGCTGAGGATGCCCCTCTTAGGCGATGTCCCCTTTTAACTCGGCAGCTGCCGAGCACGGTAAAACTTGTAAAGGGACGCGATGTCTCCTTTAGCTCGGTAGCCGCCGAGCTCGGTAAAAATTGGTAAAGGGACGCGATGTCTCCTTTGGCTCGGTAGCTGCCGAGCACGCTAAAAACTGGTAAAGGGACGCGATGTCTCCTTTTAGCTCGGTAGCCACCAAGCTCGGTAAAAACTGGTAAAGGGACGCGATGTCTCCTTTAGCTCGGTAGCCGCCGAGCACGGTAAAAACTGGTAAAGGGACGCGATGTCTTCTTTAGCTCGGTAGCCGCCGAGCACGGTAAAAACTGGTAAAGGGACGCGATGTCTCCTTTTAGCTCAGTAGCCGCCGAGTTCGGAAAAAACTGGTAAAGGGACGCGATGTCTCCTTTAGCTCGGTAGCCGCCGAGCACGGTAAAAATTTGTAAAGGGACGCGATGTCTCCTTTAGCTCGGTAGCCGCCGAGCACGGTAACAACATAAGTGTGATGGTAGAAATTCTTCTTTATTGAATACTAATGTGGTGCCTCGTTAAAACCTTTCCCGGAAAAACCCTCCTTAGGGAAAAACCTGAGCTTAGGAAAAAGAGTACACCTCCATGATGAACGAAAAACATAACAAATTGCTTAAACTTTACCGAATTGAACATTAAATTTAAAAGGGAGTACACTAGCTAAAGTAGGGCTTCAGGTGACTAGCATTCCAAGTTCTGGGAATTAGACGTCCTCCCATTTCTTGCAACTTATAAGCTCCATTCTGATGGGTCTCGAGGATGCGAAAGGGGTCGTCTCAGTTGGCGGCAAGCTTGCCATGAGCTCGGTCTTGTCTTGCCTCCCCGGTCTTTCTCCGAACGAGGTCACCCGGGAGGAAGGTCCGCTGCCGAACTCGGAAGTTATAGCGACGAACTGCTCGCAACTTCGTTGCCAACTCCCTTACTCTAGCTTCTTCTCGTACTTCTTCAATAAGGTCGAGTTCCTCCCTAAGGGCAGCCTCGCTGCTTGGGGATGTGTATGTCAGCCTCCTCCACGAGGGTTCACCAACCTCAACTGGTATCATAGCATCAAATCCATAAGTGTGGCGGAACGGCGTTTCGTTGGTGGAGGATTATGGTGTGCAGTGGTATCCCCATAATACGCTTGGTATTTCCTCCACCCAATCTCCCTTTACTCGGCCAAGCTTCTTTTTCAACTCATTGAGGATAACTTTATTGGCTGCTTTGACCTGCCCATTTGTTTGGGGATGCTCCACCGATGACGTTCTGTGCTGGATACCGAGCTGGGATAGGAATGTGCGAAATGTAGCATCTGTGAACTGCCGCCCATTATCGGTGATCAGGTCGTAAGTTATACCATTCCTACAAACAATATGTCTCCACACGAACTTCTGGACCTACTTTGCCGATATCGTTGCTACCGGTTCGACCTCGATCCACTTGGTGAAGTAGTCGATGGCCACCAGCAGAATTTTGTCCGCCTTCTGCGCGGGTGGAAATTGGCCGAGGATGTCCATTCCCCATAAGGCGAAGGGCCACGACGATGAGATGAGATGGAGCTCGGTCGATGGTGCCGTGGGCAGCGAACTGTGCACCTGGCACTTTTTACAGCTCCTAACATAGTTCTTGGCGTCCTTCTTCATCGTAGGCCAGTAGTATCCAGCTCGGATTAACCGGGCCGCCATGTTCTTGGCCCGAGTGCATCTTTGCGCAGATGCACCGTATGGAGCTCGTCCATCACGTATTGAGCTTGCTCTTTGGTCAAACATTTGAGTAACGGGGTCGAGAAGCCTCTCCGGAACAACTCTCGATCCCTCAACACATAGTATGAGGCCTGGCAACGCACCCTTTGAGCGTCGTTCTTGTCGTCAGGTAAGACGTCGTCCTGCATATAGGATATGAGGGGGGTCATCCACGAGCCCGGCTCTGTACTGATCGAGTGGATCTCGTCTTTGTCCCAGCTCGGGGAGATGAGGACTTCCTGGATGATTGAATGGTGTTGTCCCCCTTTACGGGAGCTCGTTAATTTAGACAAGATGTCGACCCTGTCATTCTGTTCGCGGGGAACATGGATAATCTCAAACTTGGCAAAATGAGAGAGCATGTTCTTCACCCGGTGGTAATATTGCTGTAGGAGGGGCTCTTTGGCCTGGAATTCATCCTTAACCTGAGAAGTAACTAGCTGGGAGTCACTTAGGCACTTCAAGTGTCGAATGCCCATGTCCCGTGCTAACTTGAGGCCGGCCAGAAGGGCTTCATACTCAGCTTGATTGTTGGAGGCTGGAAAGGAGAAGCGTATAACCTATTCCAATACGAGATCGTCTGGTCCCTCCAGTATAACTCCTGCTCCGCTTTCTTTTCTGTTAGAAGAGCCATCAACTCTCAGCGTCCAGCCTGGCTCACGCTCACCGAGCTCGGGTAACTCGGTGAGAAAGTCGGCCAGGAACTGAGCTTTCATAGGGCCTCGGGGTTCAAATTGAAGCTCAAAATCTGACAACTCTACCGCCCAGGCTGTCATGCGACCCGCAAGGTCGGGTCGCTGCAATATCTGTCTGATGGGATAATCAGACCTTACTATTATGTCATGGCTACGAAAATAGTGTCTTAATCGGCGAGCAGTGAACACGAGGGCGAGCACTAGCCTTTCTATAGTTTGATACCTAGTCTCTGCGGACTGGAGTGTGCGGCTCACAAAGTACACTAGAGTCTGGACTCTGTCGATTTCTTTGACGAGGACCGAGCTTATGGCAACATCGGAAACTGCTAAGTAAACACATAGAGGCAACTCTGGAGAAGGGCTGGTAAGTGTTGGTAAAAAGGCGATATGTGTCTTTAACTTGTTGAATGCGGAGGTACATTCCTCATTCCATTCGAAACGAGCTGAGCGTTTCAATAACGCGAACAGGGGTTTACTTTGTTCGGCCAGTTTGAGCAGAAACTGAGATAGGGCGGCTAGGCGTCCGTTAAGTTTCTGCAAGTCTTTCAAGCAGGTCGGGCTAGGCATGTTAGTGATGGTCGTGCACTTATCCGGGTTGGCCTCTATTCCTCTCTGGGAGATCATAAAGCCGAGGAATTTACCTCCTCCCACGCCGAAGGCGCACTTTTCCGGATTCAGCCGGATTTGATGTCAGCGTATTTATGCAAATATTTCCCTTAGATCAGCGGCGTGTTGAGCATGAGTTTTTGACTTCACCACCATGTCATCAACGTAGACCTCCATATTACGTCCGATCTAGGCACTAAAAACCTTGTCCATTAGTCGTTGGTAGGTGGCCCCTGCGTTTTTGAGACCGAAGGGCATGACTTGATAGCAATAGTTGGTTGTGGCTGACATAAACGCAGTATTTGGCTCGTTGGGGGATACATCGGTATCTGGTTGTAACCGGAATAGGCGTCCAAGAAACTGAATGCCTTATACCCAGCTGTGCTGTCCACTAACCGGTCGATGCTAGGCAAGGGGTAGGTGTCCTTGGGACAGACTTTGTTCAAATCGGTGTAGTCCGTGCACATCCTCCACTTCCCATTTGCTTTTTTGATCATTACAACATTGGCCAACCAGGTGGTGTATATGATTTCTCGGATGAAACGAGCCTCCAGAAGCTTGCCGACCTCCTTTTGAACTACTAGACGGCGCTCCTCGCCTAGCTTTCTTTTTCGTTGCGCCACTGGCTGGGCATGGGGAAGCAAGGATAACTTATGGCACATCAGATTAGGATCAATGTCGGGCATATCGGACGGCTTCCATGCGAAAAGGTCTGCGTTTTCGCATAACGTTGCTATCACTACCTGATGGGAGGAGACCGGCATGGAAGTGCCTACCTTGGTGACTTGACCCGTTTCTGGGCCGAGCTGCAGCGGCTCAAGAGGCTCGGCGAAGGAGAGACGTTCCTCTTCAAATTCCGCCCGGGGATCCATATCCAATGGTTCGTTGGTGCCGTTATGAACAGAGCAGATGTTCGAGGCCGGCCTCCCATCCTCTTTCTTGATGGAATATGGTGCGACCTTCAGACTCTGGCCGTAGCATACTCGGGCCGTTCTCGGGTCGGCCTTGACTGTGACTATCTTTCCCCTCTCCTCTGGGAACTTCATCGCCATGTGTGGTGTGGACACAATGGCTCCCAACCGGTTCCAGCGTTCTCTATAGATGATGACGTTATAGATGTATCGCATCGATCAAAATATACCTGACCTCTACTGTTTTATAAGCCTCGCTTCCGCCAAAGTAGTGAGAAGGTCAATGTATCCCCGAGAATGGACTCTTTCTCCAGCAAATCCGAGCAATGGCTCAGGATACGGTTTGATGATGGACTCGGGCAGCTCCAGCTGCTTGAAAACAGACCAATATAATACATCGGCCGAGCTTCCCTGGTCGATCAACACTTTGCAAACTCGCCAGTTGGCGATGGTACACGAGATGACCATGGGATCAGTCTGGTCTGGATCCTCTATGCTGAAGTCGGCATCAGAGAGTGTGATGGCGGGCAATGTTCTTTTCTTGGGGGACCCTATGTGGTTGACGCTTCTCGCATATCGTTTTCGGGCCGAAGAGGTGGCTCCCCCTCCAGCGAAGCCTCCAGCAATGGTATTGATCGTCCCTTTTACCTTATCAGGATTTTGGTCAGTCCCCTTGCCCTAGCTTCTGTCTGTGCGTTTATTCGGGCCATCTCGGGTGTCCCGATCTTGGTCTCGGGCCGGTCCTAACTCGATCCGCATACCTCTCTCCGGTGTTTCGGCTCCTCTTGTACGAATCTTCGTAACTCGCCCGATCTAATGAGTCGTTCTATGAGGTCTCGCACTTGGCGACAATCTTCGGTGGTGTGCCCCGTGTTCTGGTGATAAGCGCACTGCTTGGTCGGGTCGGCGTCCACGGGGGACTGGGAAGCTTTAGGGCGGCGAACCAAGTCTAAAGTGCATGCTTCCCTAAAGATCCTGTCCCTGGACGCATTCGGGGGGTATATGAGGTATACGAGTTGGCGCGACACTTTCTTTTTTACTCCGCTCTACGGGAGGAGGAGGACTGCTTGGGTGGAAGGTCGTGCTCCCGAGCTCGACGCTTAGCGCAGTGTTATCTTCTATGCTCATGAAACGGGCAGCTCGGGAGCGGAGGTCATTCATGTTGACTGGAGGTTCAGTGAAAAGGGAGTCGGAGAAGGGGCCGGGGTTGAGTCCGGCCTGAATAGAATGCAACGCGATAGCAGGGTGGAGGTTGGGTATATTCGGCGGACAACGCGAAACGGCCATGTAGTCTCCGAGTGATTCCTTTTCTCCCCGCACCCCGGAGTGATGAAGCGATATCGAGGTGGTTGGTGTCGGTCTAGCGTCCGCAAACCGGGCTTGGAAGTGTTCGTACAGGGAATTGAAGGAGTCGATCGACAATGGGGGAAGCGAGTAATACCAATCTAGGGCTATCCCCTTCAATGTTGAGGGGAACATTCAATAGAGTACGTAGTCGTCGTCTACGGTCATGGCGGCTTGAGTGAGGAAGGCCCTCACGTGGGTAACCGGGTCCGTAGTCCCATCTTATTTGTCCTGGGACGACCATCTCCAAGATTCTGGGACCCGGACGGAGAGGATGGCCGAACGAATGGGTGGAGGTTCCACTTGACCCGCACCAGTGTGTCCGAGGAGTCCCGAGGTCGGCCGAATGGCCGAGCTCGGGGAGGGGCCCTCGCACCGACGAGTTAGCTGCCCGAATCCTAGAGGGGTCATGTCGGGGCTCGGAGGTTGCGACATGCATATCCTCCTCGGTAGTGCGTGGGTTGTTAGGACCGACGCGTGAATTAGACTTGGCCTCCTCCCGCGCCCTCGGCTCGTCATCCCGGTTGGGAACGAGGGGGGTTCTACCCTGAGTTTCTTGGTTCCTTTGTCGTAGGGTCTGCAATTCCAGAAGATCGGCTTCACGCTGTCGTTGGACAGTATTTAAATTCGCCTGTGTGGTCTGCAATGCCCTCTCAATTTCTCGATTATGGGCTCGCAAAGCTTCCTCGCGAGCTTCCATCCGCGCGTGAGCCTCCGCCAACGCCGCGTCCACCCGTGATTGTATGAGTTCTGCTACAACGAGATCCACCACGACGTTGGAGTTGCTACGAGTGTGAACCATCTGGGACTGTTTCGGGATTGAGAACTAGCAAGTGATTGTGGGATTAAGAATTATCTTGCCCCACGATGGGCGCCAAATGTTCTCGCTGGATTCTGAAGTGGTCCGAGCTGAGCTCAACCCTGAGAATTCCGGGGGCGTGAGGGGTGGGAACCCTCTTTGATTTTTATGAATGATTTAGGTTTTATTTCGTGTTGATTATTGAGTCCTCTATTAATATTTATAGGGATCACAATTAGGGTTTCATGTTCGTAGATTTCACGGGGAAGGTTGCTTCAGGCCCAAGAATCCCAAAATATCAGGGAAGAGATATTGTCCAAATTTGTTCTGTTCATATCCAGCTAGGCCAGTCAGTGAGGTGAGTCCGAGCTCGGTGCTCATTCCCGGCCCGGTACAACCATAAAATGCTCTTTAAGGCACTTGTGTGATGATGTGACATTTCAATGAGTGCTACATAAGTGAAACGTGTTTAAGGTTGCCAAGAAATTTTAAGTCAATCACCGAATTTTAATTATGAGTCTTCACAGGAACAGTAAAATGGTACAATTGAACGCGATTTCTGTTTAGCCTGGTTAGTGATGCTATTGCTTGAAACCACGACTTCATCTTTGCTTAGGTACTCTGTTCCTCCCTCCCACGTGTTTCAATTAGGAAGGAAAATTACATGACAAATATTTATATGACTTAAATTAATTAATTTTTAATATATAAATTATCTATTTATTCAATTTTACAATATATATGTATATATATTTAAATATGTACATTTTTTTTTAGATTTGTAACAGACAATATGTATTTTAATATAAAATTATTTTTAATATAATAATTTTTTAACAAGAATGTGTTTTATTAAGGTTTTAATAGAAATAATTTTTCTTCTCCTTATTTTTCCCATGAGATGATAAAAAATCAATATTTCTATTTTAAGTTTTTCCTTCTTATCTACTTCCATTCCATCTCCACGTAAATAATCAACAGATAAATCTTTAGAAATTCTGAGTGCAACAACAAAGAATAAAATGTGTTAATTTTCAAATACAGATTTTAATATGCACGTAAAACTAATAAGAAATACAAAAAATTATACTCATAAATATTTGAAAATTATAATATTAAAAATTGGTTCAAATAGATAATTTTAAAAATGTAAAGATACTAAAATAATCTAAAAACTATAAGATATAAAAAAATTATAAATAATAATATATTATAAAAAATTTAGAAAAGTAATATTCATGAATAATCTAAAAATTTATAAAATAATTATAAATATGTATATTTAAGATCAAATCATATAATAAAAAAAATTAAAATATTATATAATAAATTTGGTTTGTAATAAGAGTTAAGCCTTTTATTATAATTATCAATAATTATTATTTTCAAAATCTTCTTTCATATATGTAATCTAAATATTATATTGGTAATGAACTCAAATCAAATAATGTTTAGATAAGTTAATTTGGTGGAGCAATTCATTTTAAGCATTAATATTAAAATAATTGACTTGTTTGGATAAAATAATTTAAAGAATTTAAAATAATGTTAAGAAAGAATTTTAATGAAGTAAATTTAAGAAATTTAAAATTATGTTTAAAATTGAGTCATTTCTTTCCCTGTTCTTCTAACTTCTCTTTCAATAAAATTATAGAATTTAAAAATATTAATATTTAATTTTCTTCAATATTAAAAATTTAATTTTTAAATAAATATTTTAAAATAAAAAATTTAAATTAAACAATTAAAATACTAGATATATTTCTTTGCAAATTTTCAAATTCCCGTACAAACATAACCTTAATTTTATCTCCAATCATCTATCAATTTCACCGCCTACAAATTCCATCAAATTGGACGGATAAACGGGAGAAACTAGTGGACCAAATTCGTTGAGGAGCAAATGGAAAACAACTTTTGAGCTGGATAATATGACGCGTGGCCTGCGCAGATTTTCAAGACTTGTGTAATAATTCTCCAGTCAACTGGCGTATCAATTGGTTTCAAAAGATTTATACTAAAAGTGTGAGACACGAGTGTGATAAACAAGGGCACTACTTGATAGTGAGAAGGAGAATTGTAGTGTAAAAGCATTCTCTGCTAGCTTGTGCTGCTTTTCTCATCTTCAAATATAATGTCTCCACTTTATGCTGCTTCTCTCACCTTCAAATATAATGTCTCCACTTTACTTACTTTGCTTCCTTCTGTTTGCGTTGCTTATCTCACCTGCAAATGCACAATCGAACTTTAATGATACTTTAGACTCATTTGATTGCGGAAGCTTAGGGAAAATTGGGTTCCCTTTCACCACAGTAGAACGCCAGAATAGTGGTCTTCTGGCAATCCAAGGTTGTGATGATCGTGACCAAACAGCAACCAAGTGTGTCCGGTTGAACAAGAACAATAGATCAAAACTGTTCCAAGTTACGAAAATTATGTGGCCCTTTTTTCCTAGTATTTCCATTATAGATGAGGATTTGAGCAAGCTTCTGGAAAACAATAGTTGTAATGCCTTCAGCTATGATATAACCATCCCTCCATCATCTCCTTTCGGTTATTTTGATATGCAAAACAATATAACAGCGTTCAATTGCAGCCGCAAACACAAACCCAACGGTACAAATGATTTCCTCAACTATACCGGATGTAATTCTTCCTTTGATATTTACTTTGCCCCTCCATCCTCTGATGAAGAGTCTCTGCGCTCTTTAAAGTCCTCATGTTCAATGGTTCAACTTCCCAAGAGACAAGATTCTCAGTTCTTCAAAAATCCATTTGCATTTTTAACTTCTGAAATTACTCTCCAGTTCACCTATTCAGATGATTGTAGCCAGTGTTTCCACAAATGGGGGCATTGTCGACTTGACAGGAAGGGGAAATTTTATTGTGACACGACCAGGTAATACATTTACAACACTTCTACAACAGTTTATATGGTTGTTGCATTAATATTTATTACCAAATATTTAACCCACAAAATTAAAAATTTAAAAAATAAATTATTAAGATTCCTGAAATTATGATCTCCGTAATTTTTTTACTTAACTTATGGTAATAATCTATCATTTGGGGAATACGAGGATTCTTTCGTCATTTGAGACGTTAATTTACCTATTAAAATATCGTTGTTTCTACCATGACCTCAAGATGCATTACAGTTCGAAATCAAGATATTGAAATTGGACTTATCAATCGATTAATTTACGTGTTAAATATCTTAATTTTTTAATTTTTAAATCAATATATATTTTTATCCTTTCAAAATTCTAACATTTTTTTTCATTTTTTTTTCAACTTTTTATCTTATTTTCATTCTTTTAATTTAAAAATTTCTTTTTATATCTTTGAAATTGTTTAAATAATGTCTTTCAATAATTATAAAATGTTACTTATATTATTTTAAAAATTAAAAATAATATAATTTCAAAATAAAAAGACTAAATAAAATAGAAAATTACAACGAGATTAAAAAAAATATTTTTACATTATATAAATAGCTAGAATTTTGTACAATGTTCATATTTCATTATTTCTAAGCTCCCAAAAACACAAGTCAATTCCTCGAGTTTTAATTATTTCCCCCAGATCAATAGTTATCATGTAGCAAATTAATTAATATGTTTGTTCTTCTAAAAAAAGAAACGAAAAAGAAGACAATGTTTAATAGGCTCACTGTACTTGTTTATTATATCTAATCGGAACAATCGTTGCTTTTTAAATTATGCAGGAATCGGCCGCCGATGCCGCCGCCGCCGAAATCACCCCATGTGAGCAATCTGAGCATATTTTGGCATCAGAAGCTAACATGGATTCTAGGTAACCAACAGATTTTAACATTCAATATCGTGCGGTTTCCAAATTTTAGGCTTATTTGTACTCTTCTTTTTTTTCAGAGGCTTATTTTTATTGTTTAAAGGATATTAAAATTAATTTTAATGAAATTGGTTTTAAATTTGAAACATAATTAAAACATTTATTTAAATCAATACTTTATAGTTTATGCACCAAAATTTTGACGTTGTACTTTCCCGTTTAGCCTAACATTTAAATTGAACTGGAATTTCCCATCGCATAGTGTTAGAATAATTTATATATCCTATTAATTTCATTACCCGGTAATTTACTTTTAATTATTTATTCTAGAAAATGTTAAACTATTCTCATAAATTAAATAAATAAAGTAAAAGTATTATTGAATGTGATTATAATACACTCATCATAATGTTCAATATATTTTCACATGATTATTAATAAATCAGTATATTCCTTAATCAAGTTAACTATATTCTTTAATGAGACACAATCAACACGAATCTTTGAAATTAAGGTCCTATTTAAACTTAATTCAATTAAACTTAAGTTAAAATCAAATTAAAAGAAAAAACTAAATGAAAGATCAACATGTATAAATTGATTTTTTAACTTATGAGAATTTTTTTCTTTTTTGCCTTTTATTTCTTTTACTATGATTGTTTAAGAGGAATTTTTATATTGAGCCATGTAAATATGCTTGAAGTTTTTTTTTTTTTTTTTCCACCTTTGGTTCTTGTCTAGTTTTGAAGTTTGGAAGAGAAAAACCCTTATATTTGAGTCTTTATCAATTGTCTTACTAATTAAAGTCGCAATGTTTAATTAAAGGCATAGGTATTGGACCATGGATTATATTTGGGTTGATCCTCACGTTATGGCGTTGCAAACAGAAATATGGTACGAGAGGCATTCAACTCCATTCAAGCAACTCTTTTGCTGATCCCTACCCAAATTGTGACACAGATACAGACAGGATCTTTTATGGGATACCCGTTTTCTCTTTTAAGGAGCTTCAAGAAGCAACAAACTATTTTGACCGTTCTAGAAAACTAGGAGATGGAGGTTTTGGCTCTGTTTACTATGGTCAGCATAGAGTAAATTCTCCCTGTATTTCATTTCTCAAAATTTTTTAATATCTCTTCTTTTTCTCTATTCATATATTAATTTTTTAATTATTTAAAAATATAATACTATTACATTCTTTAATTATTTAAAAAATATCATACATTTGTTTTACATTAAAAAAACCAGAGTTGCTTATAATTTCAATAAGAAAATTCAAGGAAATGTTAAATCTAATTTTCTCTTATAACTTGGCTCATTTCCATTTCTCACTTTAGAATCTTATTGATTTACTCATGCATTGATCTTTAAAAACCAGGGACACTGAGAGATGGGAGGGAAGTTGCAATCAAACATCTATTTGAGCATAATTGCAGGAGAGTGCAACAGTTTATGAATGAAATTGAGATCCTTACACGCTTACGTCACAGAAATCTTGTGTCCCTCTATGGCTGCACTTCACGTCACAGCAATGAGCTACTTCTAGTATATGAATACATTCCAAATGGGACAGTTGCTAGCCATCTCCATGGTGATTTATCAAGGGTTGGTTTGTTGACATGGCCCATTAGAATGCAAATTGCCATAGATACTGCTACCGCATTGGCCTATCTCCATGCTTCTAACATCATTCACCGTGATGTTAAAACCAATAACATTTTACTTGACATCAATTTTTCAGTTAAGGTAGCAGATTTTGGGCTTTCAAGATTGCTCCCCAATGATGTTAGCCATGTTTCAACTGCTCCACAGGGGTCCCCAGGGTATCTTGATCCTGAATATTTCCAATGTTATCGGCTCACTGATAAGAGTGATGTGTATAGTTTTGGGGTTGTGCTTATTGAGCTTGTATCTTCTTTGCCAGCAGTAGATGCAACCAGAGAACGAGATGAAATTAACTTATCAAATCTTGCAATGAAAAAGATTCAAAAGGGAAAGGTTAGTGAGCTTGTAGACCCATCCTTTGGTTTTGAGTCAGATGAACAAGTTAAAAGGGTGATAACTTCGGTGGCAGAATTGGCTTTTCGGTGCATGCAAGGAGACAATGGATTGAGACCTTCTATGGATGAAGTATTGGAAGCACTCAAGAAAATTGGACATGAGAAATATGAGTCTGATGAGCATCTCCACAAAGAAGGTGATGTTGGGGTTATCTCTTCCATTTCCGCCAAAGAAGTACATCCACCACCATCACCAGCTTCACAAGACCCAGCTCAAGTGCGAATTTTAATGAATAATAAATTATATTTATGCCAAAGTCTTTGAGCTAGAAATGGGAAACTGAACAGAGGACTTTAATGTCAGTAGTTGATCAATTTTTCTAATGATCATAATTTTTTTATATTTTGTATATGTGTGTGCATATATGTCTTTACAAGACTGATTAAGTTGTAATTTTAATGATCTTTGTTAAAGTCTTTGATCGAGAAAATGAATATAGACTGCCTAATGCCACGGTTAATCAATTGTTTTTAATAACCATAGTTTTTCATATTTTTTTTCATATATATATATTCACAGGACTAGACCAAGTTGTACTTTTAATGAATTCTAAGTTATTATCTTTGTCATACTCTTTGACCAATAAATGGGAAAATAAATATAGGACACCTAATGCCCGTGGTTAATTAATATTTCTAATAACCATATTATATATCTTTACAAGACTCGAGTCAAGTTGTAATTTTAATGAATAATAAGTTATCATTTCTGTCCAAGGCTTTGACCAAGAAACATAGGATGTCTATTGCCAATGATAAATCACTTTTTCTAATAACCATAAGTTTTCATATATTTTATATATATATATAGAGAGAGAGAAGAGGTAGAATACGATGATGAAAATTACTTTTCATATATCTTAAATTTAAATGATCTAATTATTTAATTTAATATTTTTATTAATGAGATTAGTGGCATTTACTAATAAAATGAATGAGAAAATTTTGAATAATATAGAATTTTATGTATAATTGATAGATGTATCAATTATACTTATTTTATATCATACAAAAATTAAAATACTTGAATTTCTTTTAACTATAATTTTATTTTTATAGTAAATATAATCTATTTTACACACGAGAATATACCGTTAAAACATAAAAAAAATAAAGAGCTTAATTAAACTGCGAAAGCATTTTATATACTCCACTTCGAGTCATCAAATGCAGGGGATCCTTGCCTGGCAACAATGTTGATGACAATTAGAGGTGATAATATTAACATAAAATTGAGAGAAATAGGAAGAAAATTGTGGGGACCCAGGTAGGTTACGAATTGTGATTGAAAGGTTAAAATTGAATGAAATATTTTTATATTAAATTGTATTAGAATTTCATCAAATTAATCTTTAGAATTGTGATTCTAAGTTTTGAACTTGAAAAAGGGTATAATTATAATTATAAACTCCAATTATAATTTCATGATCAAATATGTATCTTTATTTCATTTTGAATTAGAAACTTTCAAACTTTGACCAATTTTTCTTGATGATATTTGAAAATCTAAGTCACATTTAATTAGCAGTCAAACAACTAGTGGCATTTTTTTTAGCTTTTCAGTCTTTGACACAACATTGTTACATGCATGTAATAACTTCCGTGGTTGATGTTCAACTCTCAGCAATTCCAATTCGAGGTCTTCAACTTACGTTTGACGTGTGTGTTTTTCAAAATAAAGAATTTGAGCGCAGACGAAAACGCTGACTATTGCAAACCAATGGTTTTGTAAATCTTAGATAAATTCTAATGAGAATGATGACGTGTCTAAGACTTTAGTTAATAAAATAAAAGTTAAATATATGAGTATTTACTAAAATATATTTATTATATATAACGTAATCCATTAATTTTATTTTAGCCAATTAAAACTATTTAAATTAAAAATGTTTGAAAAACTTTAATTTTTGAGCAATTGTTAAGATTTTAGATTTCGCACCGTGACCTGCGTAATGCAAGCAAGCGGTTTTGAAAAGTCAAACTCTAAGAAAACAGTGTTCCACATTTCTACCAAGTCAACGCGGAGCATCCAAGAGAAGTGAGTTTTCATGTAATTAAATTTCAAAGTGCCGGTATTCCTTCAACTCTTAATTCAGTGATTTTAATTGAGAAATAATGATTTTATTATTTTCGGGTTTAGGTTTGGATTTTCTCCCCTTTATGAAATTGAAGTCAAGTTCAAAAAGTGTTACGCACATGTTGATCTGAAATATTATTAATTTATGAAGTTAAACTTTATAAAAAAAATTATTCATGTTTAATCTCTTTTTATTTGAAATTTGCTTGATTATCCTGGAAGAACGTATAAAATAGAACGGATTAATTATGTACATCCACAAAATAGATTCAACTGTTTAGGTACTAATTTTTTAATATGTGATTTTAATTAAAAATAAAAATAAGAGATGATTTCTTAATCTTTATAATAATTCAGACAACAAATTCATAAAATATATAATATTTTTCTTTTCATATTTTATACACTTACACAATTACGTATTTGTCATTATTCACCGTTTATAACTATTCTTCTTCGTATTCGAGAGTATTCAAGTTGTGTAGTAAATATTGTTGTTTGTAAACTGAGATTTTCTCACTGTATACTATTTATAACTATTTCTCTTCGTTGTTTATTAAATATTGTTGTCTGTGGACTGAGAAAGTGGTAAAGACTAGTGTAATAATTTTGCCGGTCAACTAGCGTATGAGTCGGTTTAAAAACAGTTTTATATAGCGTGAAGAAGTGAGGAACAGATTATGAGATACATTTGAGGAAAAAAACGTGAGGGTTTTGGAGTGAATAAGAATATTTTCATGATTTGTGATTGTGGTGCTTGTCTGAGCTGGGAATGTCTCCTGTTTTTTATGTATTCTTTTTGATTTGTCGTATAACGGTGGTGGTTTTTCTCTCAGCCGGGAATGCAAATGGGAACCATGATGATTGCCCAGACTCATTTGGTTGCGGTAGTATCGGCAGTTTTTCCTTCCCTTTCACAACAGCAGAACACCCCGAGTGTGGTGTTCTTGCAATCCAAGGTTGTAATGATAGTAACCAAACAGCAGTGAAACGTGTCCAGTTGAAGAATGGAGGAAAACTTTTCCAAGTTGAACAAGTCAAGAGTTACTGGCGAACTAGTATTTCCATTATAGATAAGGATTTCAGCAAGCTTCTGGAAAACAGAAGTTGTAATGCCTTCAGCTATAATGTAACCCTCCCTCCATCCTCTCCTTTCGGTTATTTTTCTGTGCAAAACAATATAACAACATTCAATTGCAGCCGCAAACACAAACCCAACGGTACAAATGATTTCTTCAACTATACCGAATGTAAATCTTCCTTTGATATTTACTTTGCACCTCCATCCTCTGATGAAGAGTCTCTGCGCTCTTTAAAGTCCTCATGTTCAATGGTTCAACTTCCCAAGAGACAAGATTCTCAGTTCTTCAAAGACCCATTTGCATTTTTAAATTCTGAAATTACCCTCGCATTCACCTATTCAGATGATTGTATCCAGTGTTACCAGGAAAAAAGGGGACGTTGCCGACTTGACAGCAAAGGAAAATCATATTGCGCCGTCAGGTAATACATCAACTAAACTTCTACAAAAAGTTTATGGTTGCATCAATATTTATCTGTATAAGCACGTTTTACAGTCTTCATCACTTCACCAATTTTTATTTCTCAACTACTAACAAAGAAGTTAATTCTGATTTTCTTTTTTGCTCACGTTAAAATTTAGAAAAATCAATCTACTTCGCTTTGTGTAAGCAACTTGACTGTGTTATGCCCAGAATTTTATTTTGTTAGCACCATATTCTACGTACTTCTTCATCGGACCAACTGCTGCTTTTAAATTATGCAGGAAAAACAAAATTTCTGCTCGGAAGCTGGGATTGATGCTAGGTGACGTACAGATTTTAACATTCAAAATTTAGTCTTATTAATTGAATAAAATTACTACTTTTTAGCTATTAAATATAATCGAGATGCTTGTTTAAATTAATTTCACTCACAAATTAACTATAAAACATGTTTTTTAGAAAAAGTTTGAAAATTAAATTTTTAACCGGCTTGATCTTGTGATAGTTTACCTGTGCACCAAAATTTAACACCAGACTCTGTTTTTTTTTACAACAGAGGGAATGTTATACGAAATTTCTTTTATAGCAAAACAGTTATTTTTCAGACTAAAATCTATGAATTGTGGAACTAATTAAAACTGGCAATGTTTAATTAAAGGCATCGGTGTTGGACCATGGATTACTGTTGGGTTGTTTCTCGCGTTACGGTACTGCAAACGGAAACATGATGGTGGATGCGTAGAACTCCAATTGAGCTACAATAGTGCTGATCCCTACCCAAATCCTGACACAGAGACAGATAGGATGTTCTTTGGGGTACCCGTCTTCTCTTATAAGGAGCTTCAAGAAGCAACAAACAATTTTGAACTCTCTAGAAAACTAGGAGAGGGGGGATTTGGAAGTGTATATTATGGTCAGCATATAGCACACTACAAGCTCATTTTACATTATTACCTTTTTCAATCTAATTGATTCACTTAAGTATTGATCTTTAATATAACCAGGAACTCTGAGAGATGGAAGAGAAGTTGCAATCAAGCATCTGTTTGAGCACAATTACAGGAGAAAGGAGCATTTTATGAATGAAATTGAGATCCTCACTCGCTTGCGTCACAGAAATCTTGTGTCCCTCTATGGCTGCACTTCACGTCACGGCCATGAGCTACTTCTAGTATATGAATACATTCCAAATGGGACAGTTGCTTGCCATCTCCACGGTGATTTATCAAGGGTTGGTTTGTTGACATGGCCCATTAGAATGCAAATTGCCATAGATACTGCTACCGCATTGGCCTATCTCCATGCTTCTAACATCATTCACCGTGATGTTAAAACCAATAACATTTTACTTGACATTAATTTTTCAGTTAAGGTAGCAGATTTTGGGCTTTCAAGATTGCTCCCCAATGATGTTAGCCATGTTTCCACAGCTCCACAGGGGTCCCCAGGGTATCTTGACCCTGAATATTTCCGATGCTATAGGCTCACTGATAAGAGTGATGTGTATAGCTTTGGAGTTGTGCTCATGGAGCTTATCTCATCTATGCCAGCAGTTGATGCAACCAGAGAAAGAGATGAAATTAACTTGTCAAGTCTTGCAATGAAAAAGATTCAAAAGGGAAAGCTTAGTGAGCTTGTAGACCCATCCTTTGGTTTTGAGTCGGATGAACAAGTTAAAAGGGTTATAACTTCGGTGGCAGGATTGGCCTTTCGGTGTGTGCAAGGAGACAATGAGTTAAGGCCTTCTATGGATCAAGTTTTGGAAGCTCTCAAGAAAATTGAAAGTGGGAAATATGAGTCTAATGAGCATCTTGAGAAAGAAGGTGATGGTGATGTTATCTCTTCCACTGAACAAGTACATCTACAACCAGCAACTTCACGGGACTGGGGTCAAGTTGGAATTTTGATGAATGAGAAAGTACCAACTTCGTCAAAGTCCTTGACTCAGAATTGGGAAAGTGAATCTACCACGCCCAAAGCAATAACTTAATCATTTTTGTCCCTAATAATATAGCAGTAGTTTTTCACGTTTTGTTTAAAAGTGAGAATATATCACTACCCAACTCTTTTTTCCCTTCAATGTTCCAATTTACGCTACAGCAATGATTGTTGCATAATCTCAAAGAGTGTACAAAAAAGTAAAGGAACCCAAGAAAGAAAAATCAGAAAAAAAGTTCTAGTAAGCTGTGCAAAAGAAATTATTTTATGTCCCTTGATTCGTTATTATATATAAAAAATAATGTCATGTGATAAGATTTAAGAACTTTAATCAGCTTTTTCTTCAATAACTCTAATGAATATGCAATATCTTATTACTAGTTAGAAACTATTAGACCAATGGTTAAATATATTAAGAATTTTATTTGAGTAACTTTTAAATAAGAATTGTTCCGTCAATTACTCTAATAATAAAACTAACAAGAATTATTTTAAAATTTAGAATTCTATTGAGACTTTGGTTGGAGATGGTTCTAGTGGTGGGATGTGTTATAGAACATATGTACATTTGTTCTTCCAAAATCCAAAACCACAGGATCATTCCACCTAGTCAGCAACGTGTTTTGTTTTGTGAAACTATTGATTTTATTTTATTGAAAAAAAAAAAAAAAGACTTGGGAGAATGATGGGTCCTACTTGTGATTCCATGGTCACGGCATGAGTCATTCTAGTCTTTAATAATCCCTTTGAAAGTATGGAAGGAGGAAGAATTAAAGGAAAGTAATGAATGTGTATGTAAGAAAAGAAGCAACCATTCCCGAAATAGATCCCATGCTTGTTAGAAGCAATCAATTACTTTTGTCTTCTCACAATTATCAATATTCAAATTCAAACTCACTTTAACACTCTTTTAATAGAGCTCATAACATTAACCGAGAGAGAGAGGGAGGAGCAATAACTCAGGAGTATAGAGATGGCAGCATTGCAGAAATTCAAGCTGTTCGCAACGCCGTGTGGAGTGGGCCAAAGGCAAACCCAAAGCCCGAGAACAAGCCCATTAGTCCAATTCCGGCGGCCCAAAACCACTCTGCGTTCTCTCCTTACCCTGAACCGATCCCCTCGACGACAAGAACACGTGGTGGTTGAGAAGGATCCCATGCGGAGACACTCACTGAAGGCCCTCTTTGTGTCCTCGCCGCCACGTGAGGAGCACGTGCTTGATCACGACACTACTCCAATGTTGGGTTCCGTTGCTGTTACCCACGAACCCGGTTCAATTTCAACGAACCCGCCTTGGACCGGTTTTCGTTGCAGGTCCTTGTTGAAAAGGAAATATTGGCGCCCTCTACTCCTCACTATTCCCGAATAATAATAATCTATTCAACCAATTTCATCGTATCACAAACATCTTCATATGTTGTTCCAAAATTCTGTTCCATATCAAAGTTTTGTTTCTCTATTTAAGTCTCCTTAAATATTATTGCATTTTAGCTTTCGTTACCGTGAGGATTCATTCCTCTATGTGTATTAATTTGTGATGTGAGAAATCAATCAGATCAGATTTCTGCTTATCAATCTCTTAGATTCAGATAAATGTTAATAAATTTAAATTTAGATTTAAATTATTTGTCTCGATCTAACTCGTTGAAAATCTTTTTGTGTTGTGGAGAAGCTGTTCTTTTTGTTTCTCATTGTTCTTTTTAGAAAGAATAAAAAGGAAAAGTTAAATTAGAATTAGGTAAAGAGGCGTGTGACACGTTATGAGTTGGGAGAGGAGAAGAGTGTATAATTTAGTAAAGCATGAACAAATAACAATGAATGTGGAAGCATGCTTGTGTGACATCCACAACCACAAGCAATGCCTTTGTTTAGCATTGAAAAAGCATAACTTTAAAAGCTTGACTGTTTGTCTGAAACTGAATAGATCTGTTCTTCCAGAACGTGAGGGTATAAATTGAGGCGGGAAGTAAAAAGTAAATTTTTAATCAGTAGACTAATTAAGATTATTACTTCTGTTGTCTCTAACTTTTTAATTTTAATAGATTGTATCCAAATATGTATGAACAAATTCAATTGCAAGAAGATTATGGTTTTATACACATAAAAGCACACGTGCCTCTGAAAAACTTCATTTTTCTTGCTGAGATAACTTCCCAATTCAGCAAATTTGGTGTAAATCAAAAGACATTTAAAATATGATGCTATTATATATTTACATAAAATTTTGTTTACCATATATTTAGTGTTCTTCCGGATTTTGTCCTAATCAAGGTCTTTAATCTCCACCCGCAATCAACTCGTTTGGTTCGTCATTCTCTAAATCATGGGAGGAATAACGGGGAAAGAGGTACCTGCAAAAGGCACTCTGATGCCTAAGTTAGTTCAGGCTAATATGAATATTCGGTGTAAAGAAAGATGATGAGAGAGTTAGAGAAAAGAATAATGTTACTCTCTTAAGGAGCCGAATCCTAGATTTTTATATCTAACTTTTGGCGGCTTGGTAGGTAGGAGAAGATTCTTTCAGTTGACTTGAGTTCCCCTTTTCTGTGGTACACGTATCGTTAAAAGGGCGACTTTGTGAGTACTCATGACTATGATTGCTTTTTGAGGAAAATGTCATGTCATCCCATCGGGTGAGTATCTTTATTCAGAGGAATGCCGATCCAGTGGACGGGATATGTCGAACTGATTTCACCTTGATATAGTACATTTAGTAATAATACTTTTTTTTTTTTAGAAAAAAGAAAAAAGAAAAAGCAGCAGCAATAAAATAACAGGTTCGGTTTAGAAAAATATTCCCAATGATCTTTGATTGTTATCTTACCACAAATTCCATGTGTAATCCTAATCCTCATAAGAAACTAGATTCAAATGAAACAAGTTATTAACCTAAGTCAAATCCTTCTGGGCCCGACATGTTATCAGTTGTTATGATTTGGTTAATAATTGTGAGTCACAGACAATGACAATATTTCCGAGCAGGAAGCAGCTATTAAATCTTTAGAACATATGGTCTAGATCCTTTATTGGATAGCGATCAAGTTGTTGAATAACATAAAGCAATAAAGTAGATTAAATTCAACAAAGTATAAATTTAATAAAGTATGTTTTACTATATTTTATTCTGTTCATTAACTGATACATAATAGTTTAACTTGGATTGGGCCGACGCTGTAGTCATAATGATTGGGCTTCGGAATGGGTGTCCATTTTCTGTGCTTGTCATTCCACTGGAGCATTTGGGCCTTTTGGGTTTAAGTTGAATTACATTAGCCCTGGGATTATATTCCATCTGATATTTTTGAGTGACTACGGTTATACAATAATTTGTTCAGTGATATAAAAATAAAATGTTAAATTGTATATATCATTTGTATATTTTCCCTGAGTATAAGCTTGTAGATGAGTTCATTTTCTATTTGATTATTACGAAAATCTTAATTTCTTTACAATAATCATAATTCACAAGTAATTAAGAAGATCAAGTATACATATAAAGATAAAATTAGGGCCAAAGGAAAAGAGAGAGAGCATATTTAGATTTTTTAATGGAGAAGTGAGGAGAATGAGAACTTTACTTTCTCAATAATATATTTTACTTTTTAATTTAAGATTATGCATCAATTTCATGGTCAACCTTTAAAATCAAATGCATGTTAGTTCGTTTAAGAGTTTCTACATAATTTAAAAAGTTCTATAATTTTTTGAAAATGAAAGGCCCATCCTCCCAAACACTACCAACATTGTGCTTTTGTTTAAAGCATGAGCATTGATACATGGGCCCAAAAAAATAGAACGAACATTGATATGTGAAATAAAAATGAAAAAAAAACACAAAAAACAAAAGGAAAGCATGAGCAGTGATCCTAGACACCGACTTGGCCTGGGATTCCTCACAAAGATCTCAGGGTGGTGAAAGGTTGTCATGTGTTAACAGTTACACACAACTTGGAGAATGTGTCCTTGTTCCCATTTTGTACAATACTTTCTTTCTTAATTATTGGAAAATGCTCTTGTCTCACTTACACTTTATTTGGCAGCTACATCTAGTGTGACATTTAAGATAAGTTCTGCCCTATGAATTGTTTAATTGGTACAAGTACAAGTTAAAAACACCTTTTCTGTTATTTTCCTATACTTTACTTCCACTGTTTATTGCAGGAATTAACATAATTTTGGGTATATATTGATATTTTTATCCATAAACATCCTCTTCCACAACAAACGTAAGTAATTCTTCATCCAAGAATTCAAACTATGATTCATTTGTTATGTTAAAAATAATTAAAATAAATGGGGTCTTGCTAAGGATACTTAGCTAAGAAATTAAAAAGAAAAAATATTTAATATATAGATTATGGGTTAAAGAAAATAAAATGTTAAACACATAATTGTACACATTTAAGTTGAAAAAGAAATTCAGTACCTAGTATTTACCAAATAAATGAGTAGCTCATAACTTGCTGATATTGAGAAAACATAATTTAACTCCAATCATTTGAATGTGAGGAAAAATACAAACTCTCTTGTAAAGCAAAATTAATATGCAAGAATGAGCTTCCATGGGCCAAAAATGATATACATAATTGAGATAAACAAATGACAATGTTAAATTTAATTGGTTAAATTGATACTGTTGATGATGGCACAAGACAAAGCAATGAATATGCCAAGTTGGGTATTTGTTGTTTTAGGATAAGCATACAATCTAAAAGTCACTTTCAGAAAGTTGCACAGAACTTGGGAATGATACAGCTTTTCTCCCCAACTACTCCTTTTAATCAGAATTCTTGTATATGCTATCCATCAACCTAGAAATGCATATTAAATGTTTGTTTCATTGTCATCCCCGACTGGTTGTACTACAGTAGCCACACATATAGAATGCCCCACTGTACTCCACTCCACTCCATTCCACTGTTCATATCTAATTAGATAAGAATGAGAACTCCGAGGCAACTCAACCATATCCTTAGCCCCTTTGGTGCACCCCCAAGCTATCAATTTATTGTGAATATCCAAGACTAATATTAAAGAATATGAAATAAATTAATAATTTACACATTTTATTATTTTTTTTCCTAAGTTCTTGACATTCCTAATAACTTTTTGTAGTAATATAGATTTTGATATATTTAACCATTGAATGGAGTGATAATATTTTATTGATCACACATGTTAAGTTATTACCAGCATAGATTGATACATTTATAGTGATTTGTATCTTAATCAATAAAAATATAAAATAAATAATATTTAAAGGTGAATATTTATATTATATATTCACATTCTAAATTCATCACACATATTTCAATTCAAAAATCATGTCACAGTTAAGTGAATTTAAATACATTTTCAATCTCTGAACACCAGGTTTTAATTTTTATAAAAAAAATATTGTTTGTTTGAAGTATTTATATATATTAAGAAAAATAGTATTTAATTTCTAACTAAGAAGTTAAAATAAACGAGATTGTAATTTTAGAGGCTAGAAATGAAAAAAATTAAAATAAAATTGAAAAACATAATACTTGATTGGGCTAAATGTATTTATCTCAATTAAGAATATGTGATGCAACTATTCTTATATATCAATATATCATTAAACTACTGTAACAGTTATAAGAGATATTTTGAAATGTTTATGCTGCAATGGATATGGATGCTTATCTTGATTGCAGAGTGACAACCATGATAATATTAATTTCACTTAAAAGGTGTGGCTACTCTGCCAATGCAACAAAATTTGTGAAAAGTACTAATGACCTACTCCTTAGGTTAATGGGTCACCCTTGTGATAAGTAATAACTAACCATAAGCTTTTGTGTGCTGTTTACACATAGAATGATGATAGAAATTGAAAAAATATTCGTATTTGAAATTTTCACCCAGAAAGCGAACAACTAAAACAATGTCAGGAATTGTAATTAATATTCTAACTTTAACTTAGCTATTAAAATACCTTTGAAGTGGGGAATTTTTAAAACAACTTATATATTCTTCAAATATTTCCTTATTTCTCAATAATTGATTCATAACTTTCGATTAATTGTTAGTTGGGATAATTTGAATATTTGACATTTTTCTCCCTTTTCTTTCGTCTCAATTAACTACCAGTCTACCTTATAATTCTTTTATCTTCCATATCTTATTTTAGATCTACTTCTAAAATAGTCATTAATATCTGGTCTATCGATATGCTAAGGGTATTATTATTACTTGAGAAAATTGATTAAACATAATTTGACTCTAAGCATCTGATACCGATGTAACGAAACATTAGTTTAATCAAAGTAGCCTGTGGTGGAATATACGAATATATAATGTATAATTGGAAGGAACAATGATATACTCATACAATCACGTGCTTCTTGGTCTTCAGTTTTGGCCTGAGCTTCATGACATTGTTCTCTAAATTGTAAAATATATGCAAGGATTTGCAGCCCTAGAAAGAAATTAATGTAATGATTTATTTATATTATAATGCTAGCCATGCCTTAGTCTTACTTGGGGTTGCATGATCTCATAGCTGGACATAGATAAACATGGATCCCAGAAATTTCTCTCTTCTTCCTAATCCTGCATATGTTTATTCATGAGCATACTTATCGGTCTTTGTCATGGTTGATTATTCAAAGAAGTTTTACCATAAAAAATGGTAAATGGTATTTTATTTTTTAATTTTAGTTGTTCGTGATTAATTTTTTACCTGATTTTCTCAACCGCTAACGAGGTTACGTTTACCCTGTTGTTATCTAAAAATAAAGTAAAAATATAGTACATGAACGTGAAACAACTCTCGTTCTACAAATCCAAGGTAGATTCAATTCCCATTTCTAAAATATAATAATTATATCTTAACAATTATTATTGGATCAATCAAGTGGTTATAAGACCACTTCAAAGTACTGTCTTTGTCCGCTTCATATTATATATATTCTTGGCATGAGAAATATATCTGAAACCCCAAATTGACGGGAGACATAATCAAAATAATACGTATATTGGTTTATATCATTGAATTAGGTCCGAGAACGTGATCACTATTTAATATTGCTGATATGTTATTTAATCATAATTTATTATATAAAATAAATTTGTAAAATTTTACAATAATTATTTTAAAAATTATATAAATGAAAAATTTTACTCTATAAATTAAAAATCTAACTCAATTTTATAAAGTGAGAATTAGTCTAGATAGACAACTAACTAAAAGGTGATCGAATAATAACTCACAAACAATAATAAATAATCCAAAATATAATTGGTCACTACATTACTTACCTTGTCTTACCAAATTAAGATAAATGTTGTTTCTTTTATACATTATAATTTATACTTATTTTCACTTAACATAATATTTAAATTTATTTTCTTAATACGTCTCTTCAGATTCAGTATTATTAAACTTGATATGCAAATTATATTATAAATAAGTGATTCTTTTCTAGAATTAACTCTAATATTATTTTAAAAATATAAATTATGAGTTTAACTTAATCTTAATTTTGAAGATGAAAATATTTCCTAATAATATTCATTAAAGATATCACCATTTTTCCTACAACTTAGAGTAAAACTAAAATAGATTATATAAATAAAATATAACTCTCAAATACAAATAATTTTAAAAAATTGAATTACTGTGATGACCAACAATATTTCTAACATTGACTAATTACACGGACCAAATTTAAGTGAGGCAAATCTTTTGCATGACATTCCTTCTCTTTATGCTGAGAATGATATCGATGGATAACCTGCGAATAGGATTGGCACCTAGTTTTTCCAGCCAGCTGGCCTCCTTGCAGCCCCATCTTCTTTATAAGAACAACAAGAAGAAATCAGCATATTATCATTACTCTGACAAGACACTACTAATTTTGCATAACAAATGTATTTTTTTAAAATTAAAAGTTAGAATATAAAAACAGATTATTCAAGCATCATTTTATTCCACAATTAATAGTATGAAAGATATTTATTTAAAAATAGTCTTTTACTAATATGGTTCGTGCCAAAGCATCATTTTAAACTCATTTCTTTAAATAAGACTTTAAAGATAAGTTGCATATAATTATGAGTTTCTTCTGTACAAACATTATATTCTAGTGGCAGACGAAACTAATTATCAATTAATGTCGATATAATCATAGTATAAAGTGAAAGACAATAATAGTGACACATTTATTCATTACGCAAGAAAAATTGGAATAAAATCTTGCGGCATATTAAATGTGGCTGGTGAAAAAGTTTCAACCTAAACCATATATTTTTTGTTCGATAATGTTGGGATTACTTATGGTAACAAATGAGTAGTACAGTTTTGTGCCTCTGGGGCATCAATTATCGCTCTCAGAGTTAGACATACGAATTTGAAGAATTAAAAAAACATAGAAAATGATTGAGAATATGAAAAGGAATAAATTCGGTGATTGAATAATAATGACAGTTGTATTGCAATGGCATGGTTGTCAAGCAATATATGATGGTTGTTGTTTATTAAAAACTTGTGTGAATGATACACAAAAATGTGAAAGCACCTAATATTTCTCTAATAATTTTGTATGGGGTCAACTCGTTAACTTATTAATAAAATGAAGAACCAGTAATATGTTTCATAACGCGTCACCTCCTATGCAAAGCCACAATATAAATAACACTTCAACCTTAACCTTAACAGGAAGCTAGATAACTGTACTCAGTTTAAAGCCAAATGGCAAATGCTCCATTAAAAAACAGTTGTCATGATGAAGTAAGAGTAATTAATTTTATAGGTGAAAATAAAAGCAATCCTATGTTGTTTATAATTTTCCACATCTTATATGTAATTTTTGGTTCCACAACTTACATGTACTTTTTTTTTTTAAGTTTTACAACGGAAACACAAATATGCCATAAACAACTATTGTAATTTGTAAGAAGATAGAAGAAGACAAATTCAATTAACCAACAGCTTAAAAAATTGTTATAAACAAAGACAAAATGTCATAATTTAATGCTATTAGATACATCTTTTTCTTTTGTTTGTCAAAAGATTCCCCCATCTGTCATTCGTAAGAGATTTTAAACGAATTAATCATATAAAAAAGTTAATATATATAAATAAGAAAATATAATTTTTATGTTACAAATCAAGATTGAATTATTTATAAGATAAGATGTATAAAAGTTATGTATAAAAAATAGATATATAAAAATTTATCATACCTACAAATATTCTAACGTTTTTTGGTAAGTTAGTGTCTCGATTAATTGTGCTGACAAAAAAAATTAATTATCGATGAAGACGAAGACATGAAGGACGAGGAGAACCAGAAAACAAAACCCAAAGGCAAAGGTAAAATATTGATGCCAAAATACACATGACAGCTAATCCAAATTATTTAATAACAAAAATATTATTAAGAAAAATTAACTTTTAACTAACACTGTATAAAAAAATTAATGAATCTGATTAAGGTTGAGATGAGGGTAGAGTAGAAGAAAAATAGAAAAGCGTGGTCCAGTAAGGTATGCAAAGCAAAGCAAAGCTGCAACGCACTCTCTCTCTCTCTCTCTTTGTCTCTGTTTCACTCTCAACCAAACAAAGAAACAGCAATGCATCGTTGTCGACATCATTGCCATCACAGAAACAAATGCAAACCCCTCCAACACGTGTCTCTTTCCAATCACCAATTCCCATACTATAACTATACACTAACATAATAATATTTATTTATTTATTATTTATTTTTTCACCTCCAAACCACTTTGTTTCTTTTCCGTGGTCCCCACCATCTCCCTCCCCAGTTCTTTTTATCTGTTTTTTTTATTTACTCTCACATTTGTGTGTGTTTGTTTGTTTCCTCAATTGAATTTTCCTTGTTGTTGTCCCAATCCAATGAGATAGATAATCAAACTCATTCACTCATTCTCTTCGTTTGTGACGGAACTTGGTCTCCTTCTTAGGTTGTAAGTCCCTCTCACTTTCACACTTTGCCTGCGACACCATGTTCCTCCAGTTGTCACTTCTTCCTCATTCTATTTACTAGTTTTTCTTGGGAACTAGAAAGAATAAAAGGTGGCATTTTTTTTTTCGTGTATTGTGTTTTTTTTTCCGTCAAGGGGAAGGAAACAGAGAGAAAAAAAGTTTAAAGATACTGACTTTTAACTGAAACAGAATGTGGGGGGTTTGCAAGATAGGCTTTTTAAGTCAGTAAAGCCACTTTTTTCTTGGTTCATGTATGAAATGAAAGCTAGTTTGGTGCTACCACGCCAGCAGCATCTACTTTTTTGTTACTCTTTTTGGTTCTGGGGGAAATCTACGTATAAAAGTTGAAGTCTTTGTTCCAATTTTTGGTGGAGGATCATTGTTTCGGAACTTACTTGGGTTGGTTCTAAGAATTTTTTATGCTTTTTGTTTTGTTTGTTTTGTTTTCCTGTTTTTTGAAGTGCATAATTCTCTCTCTCTCTTTCTTTTCTAGGAATTGGGTGCTTTTATTTGTTTAATGGAAGACTATGGTTTAGATTAATAGGTTTAACAGTTCATGCTTAGTCATCAATACGCGTTTCGTAAACGTATTGATATCTTCCATTCTTCTTCTGTGTTAGTTTGCTTGGTTTAGCAGTCATATCCGCATCTGGTTTTGCGCGTGGTGACATCCAGACATTCTCGTTGGTAATTCAGCTGATTTGTTTCTTATCTGCTTGGAATCTGTGTTATATGTTTTTGCTATTTTGAACCCAACTACACGTATCTCCTTAATTTTTTTCTTTTTTGGTAAAAAAAGTACTAATTGAAGCTCATGGTTCATCAAGTTTAGTAGAGGCCATAGTTTCAAAAACGGTCTTGGTTGCAATGTCAAGGTTTTCAAAGTTTCCACAAAAATTGTGGCTACATTTGTCTGCAATTTTTCTGCAAAATAAAGATTGTGATGAAATAAACTGCAATTAAAAACCGTGGTAGAGGTCAAAACTGGACCATAGTCGTACGAATTGCATAATGCTTTGTGAAAAGTTTTTTCTGCACTTTGGATTTATATGTTTTGTCTGTTTGTTGTTGGAGATGAGTAGGTAATTGTTGATTTTTGTGATTGATGCAGATCAAGTTGGGATAAACTGATAAAGTAGTATCTCTTTATATGCCAAGAAGTGTTACTGCGTGGAAGAGTGTTTTTATGTTTGGTGGTCTAGTATGCTTGTGAGAAAGAGAGGTTTTTGGATTTGATTAATTGGGTGAGAGAGGAAGGTGAAGGTTCTTTGGTGGGGCTAGATATGGCCTCTAGAGAAGGGAGAAGGCATCATCATGATCTTGTGCCTCTTGCTGCATTGCTCAAGAGAGAGATGAAGAGTGAGAAGATGGAGAAGCCTACTGTGAGATTTGGACATGCAGCTCAGTCCAAGAAAGGGGAAGATTACTTTCTAATTAAGACTGATTGTCAGCGAGTTCCTGGGAACTCTTCATCATCCTTTTCTGTATTTGCGGTATTTTTCAACTTTTCTGTTTCAGATTTTATTTGCTCCTCTAGAAATGCATGATATATGTATTAAGTAGTAGTTTGAAGATTGCTGATCTTAGTTCTGCATGTTTTGATTGAAAATTTGCTTTATTTTTTGCTCTTGGATGTGGCAACAGCCTTTTCAGAATGTAATCCTGAATTGTGAGAATGTCCTTTTGGATGGAAGCATATCATCCTATGAGATGGTCACTCGTTTCTTCTGGTTCACAGGTCTTTGATGGGCATAATGGAAACGCTGCTGCTATTTTTACTAGGGAGCATTTATTAAATCATGTGTTGGGTGCTCTTCCTCGAGGGCTTGGAAGAGATGAGTGGTTGCAAGCTTTACCAAGGGCTTTGGTTGCTGGATTTGTTAAGACTGATAAGGAATTTCAGAGCAGAGGTGTGAACTTTAGCTTTTATTCTCGTGTTGTTTGGGATAGAGGAGTTATTCATATTGGGGCGGGAGAAAATACAGAACTTGAGGATCAGGAGTTTTTTTTTTCATCTCTTATTACTGAATTTATGAGTCCTTTTTTTTGGTTTTGTCCAGGAGAAACTTCTGGAACCACAGCCACGTTTGTAATAGTGGATAGGTGGACTGTGACTGTTGCATCTGTTGGAGATTCCCGTTGTATACTAGATACCCAAGGTGGTGCGGTTACCTCCTTAACTGTTGATCACAGACTTGAAGAGAATATTGAAGAGTATGATTTTATTTCTGCAGCCTAGTTTATTAGTTTTTTTGTATGCTCTTGGATTGGTTGAGAGTTTTACTGTATGCACAGGAGGGAACGCGTAACTGCTAGTGGAGGTGAAGTTGGGAGGCTTAGCATTGTTGGTGGCGCTGAGGTGAGCATATTTATGTTGTAGTTGTACTTTTTTCATCCTAAAATGGAGGAAAGGGAGAGATCTTCCATTCGTCCCCTCCCCTTTCAGCACCTAGTTTGAGGATATTCCATTTAGCTTATCCTTGTTTTGAACCATTGCAGATTGGTCCTCTTCGTTGCTGGCCCGGGGGTCTCTGCCTTTCTAGATCAATAGGAGACATGGATGTTGGGGAGTTCATAGTTCCAATACCATATGTCAAACAAGTGAAGGTATAATTTGTTTCCAGATAATTTCTTCATCTTTATGTCAGTGATTATAATGCCTATAAATCCTGCTAGGTCTTTGTTCAGGATAAAAATCTTACACTTTGTTATGGATTTTAGCTATCAAAGGCTGGTGGGAGGCTTGTAATTGCCTCTGATGGAATATGGGATGCTCTATCCTCAGAAATGTCCGCAAAATCTTGCCGCGGTTTGCCTGCTGAACTTGCTGCTATGCAGGTTGTCAAGGTAGTATGCACTAAATGCTATCTGCTAATTAAGCCCAATCAACATGTCTCCTGGCTTGTGATTTAACATTAACATCATGTTGCAAAGTTGGAATTTCTCCTCTCACACATGTATATATATTCCAACTGTTATTCAGGAAGCACTTAGAACAAGAGGGTTAAAGGATGACACAACTTGCATAGTAGTTGACATAATCCCACCTGATAATGAACTGCCACCTACACCTGCCCCCCAAAAGCGGAACAGGCTGAGAGATCTTCTTTTGTTCAGGAAGAGGTCCCGTGATTCTGCTAGTAAGCTGTCAAAAAAGCTTTCAGCTATAAATATTGTGGAGGAACTGTTTGAAGAAGGATCAGCAATGCTTGCTGAAAGGTAATATCTCCTTCTCTTTTATAGGAAAAATTATTTAGTTGATGAGTACTGGAAAATCTCATGAAGATGCCTTAATATTGTTTTCCTTCTATAGACCTCATTTGTCCCCACAGTATTTGTCATGATTGATACATGAAAGTAGGGATTGTTGATATATGATTCGTGCAAATAAACTGAAGTGATAAAAGGTGACAGCGGGTGGGCGGTGTTACTTAAGGTGTTGTTCAGTGACTAGTATATAGTGTGGCCAATTTCTGTTTTGACGAACTTTACATTACTATTGAAAGCATTAATATTTATTTGATCCTTCCCCTTCTTACTCAAAGATAGTTTTCTATGTTGTTCCTCTAAATACTTTTAAAACAGTTATGGTTCATGAATATTTGATACTAAGCATGTCCTGCAGATTAGGAAATGATGACAACTTGAACTCAGGGCAATCAACATCAGGACTTTTTGTGTGTGCTGTGTGTCAAGTTGATCTTGCTCCGAGTGAGGGAATCTCTGTCCACGCAGGTTCCATTTTCTCCACAAGCTCCAAACCATGGCAAGGTCCGTTTCTATGTTCTGATTGCCGTGATAAGAAGGATGCTATGGAAGGAAAACGTCCAAGTGGAGTTAAAGTGTCATAGGCTCAAAATTGATGTCCTATTCTTTATGCTATCTTCCACTCTTTTGTAATCACAATTTTTATAGGCAAATTAATTGATTGAATCTCACTATCAAGTAGTAACATAAGTATATGTGATATCCCCGAATTCATTTAAAATGGGTATCGCATTTGAGTAGCCAATTAAGGCTGGGAGAGTGCCTGGAATGGGTTTTTGGTGCGGCTGAAGATTCATCATCTCTGGTTGATTGTTTGATTTGGATGGTTAAGATCAGTGCCAGGTATATTCTTTTGTATAGTAGCTTATGTTTCTTCATGTACCACAAGTGTGGGTAACTGGGGATCATGTTGATTAAGTATGCAACATTTCATGCTACTTACAGCACAAATTACTGTATATAAATTTCTATGACCTATTCAACCCTTGGGGATTGCAAGCTTCAAATCTTTATCATGGATTGAAAAATCAATTCATCTAATTTTTCGAATTGCTTGTTAAATAAAATGTTTGTCCTTTCTGAGGAGGGGCACATTCTGTCAGTAACAAATAATTTGGAAGGATAATGTAATGATTAATGCTTGTTGGTACTAGATGAAAGCATGAATTATTTCTTTACTGTTGAAAATTTAAACGCAATCCCAACCCACTTTGTATGGTAATGCGAGGGGTGATAGCTGTTTAACCCTTTATTTTCACGCAATTTATGATGGATTTATTGTTTTTCATAATAGAATTCTTAAACAGTCTGTCTCATAAAATTTAATTTATTATTAATTAATAATAGTTTTACAATCCCTGTTATATTAGACCTGCTGGGAGAAATAGAGAGATAAAGAGAAAATAAAACTACACTAGGAGAACCTTATTCAATTGTTTATCTTTTTATTTATGTTGTTGGGTTCGCAAATGTCCAACTATGGTTGCCCCACTAGCATTTATTCCGTAGTTACTTTTGTAAGACCAAGTCTTCCATATGAGTTGTTCGCTTATGTTAATGATTTACTTTCGAATGAACTAAAAGAAATTACACTTGTCACACGAAAAAACTCCAAGCTAAACCAAACTTAAACGGCTAAGAACTAGATTTTTTTTTGTTGTTTTCATCTCCTTCTTGTCATACGATCTTGCTAACTAATACTGAGGACTAGTTAACGGAAATAATTTTTTTTTTATCAAAAAATATGATAATATGCATTATAATTTTGCATTATTTTTATACTTTTAATTCTTTAGAAACAGTAGTTAATCTATCTGCAGTTTTTGTTCCTACTTAGCAAGTCTACGTTAATACCACTAAGAATATAGACCACTAAGAATTGTCGGAAAATATTTAATACATAAATGTAATACACAACCATATATATATATATGTTTGGTAGGAGAATTGGCCGTAGCAAAGTTGAGACCTACGGCTAGAAAACATGTCTGAGGGAGGGGAAAGATACTTATCTGGAAAATGATATTGTGTTCGGTAAGAGAGTTGGCCGTAGTAAAGTTGAGAACTACAGCTAGAAAACGTGTTTGAGGGAGAGGAGAGATACTTATATGGAAAATGTGCCATGAAATTTGGACATCCTGTTTTTAACGCGTTCTCTCTTTAATCTTGTTGACTAGTCAAAGTGAAGCGAAGTGGCTTGTCAACACTAACGCGTTCTCCCTTTACCCAATGTCTTTTATGTACTCTGTTTAGATGCTATCATGGACTTCAAAGTGCAAACTCTGTGGATTCTGGACCTTTTCTTTGTTATCATATTAATCTTGGTGGCCATGGACACCATCTTTGTTAGTGTTTTGATTTCTATTTACATCTTGTAAACAGTTTTAACAAATCTCCAAGACCAAGAGAGTGTTTGGATGGATTAGTGCCGTGTTGGATCAGTTTGAGATCACATAATTAAATTAGAATGAGTCAACAAGTCACATCTAAATAATGTTTGCGACGTATTTAAGAAAGATACATAGACTTTATACTTTTATGCTTAAAATTTCTAATTTAATTCCTGCACAAACACCTTTTTAATGTTTTAGATCATGTTTTTAATTGTGTGATAAAAAGAAAATAACGGCCGAGATTATAATATAAAAATATGTATGTATAAGTATTAAGAGTTTAAAATTAACTTGTACAGAAATCTAAACCTATATTAATGTCGGTAAGATTATTAGAAATTTTCTATCAAATGATATTTTGTGATTAGATTATATAAAATATTTTACTTTCTCTTCGTCTGTGGATGAATTTTTTGTCTGAGAATTAAGATATAAAAATTTTAAGTATAATAAGTAAAGAAAAAAAAAAGAAAAAGAAAAAGTTAGCATAATACGTAAAGAGATGAATTGATTATTAAACTAATCTTTTTACCACACTCCAAGTCTTCCATAATCATAATCCAAAGTCAACTGCCGTATTAAGCAGCTATATTGTTTAATTGAAACAGTTAAGAGAGTGTCCTCTCACAGTCACCTTATAACGTTTTTAGCTCAAAAAAACCGTAGTAAGTGATCGAGGAAAGATGAGTGGAGTTTATGAATCTGTATTATTGCTTTTGTTTTGTGAGTTTATGCCACTTTTCTTGGCAGCTGGGAACCTAGGACAGTGCCCACCTTTATTTGCTTGTGGATATGTTGGCAGTATCAGTTTCCCTTTTACTACAACTGAACGCCCGGACTGTGGCTTATTTCCCATACAGAATTGTGATGATCCTGATCCACAAAAGCCCAAAATGATCCAGTTACAGAAAGGAAAACCGTTTTTGGTTATACAACTATCTCAGTCTGATACTCTCACAAAATTTCAATTTAGAGACGACAATCTCTATAACCTTCTGCTGAACGAAAGTTGTGAAGCTTTCACAAACAGTTATACACTTCCTCACTTGAACTTTGCTACTTTTCGTATCGATTTCAATGCAACTCTGTTGAAGTGCAACCGCACCCTCCATGTCAGGCCTCCAACAAATATCTACAAATATTATAATAAGTGTACTGACTACGATCTCTACTACACGCCATATCCCAATTTCAGTTATGGGTCTCTGGGTTCTGCATGCACAAAGGTCCAGCTGCCAATTAAAGACGTGGCGGACGCTAGAAACCCATTTACATTCGTAACTGCAGATATCAGCACTCAAGTAAAACTAACTGATGAATGTGCAGATTGTCATTATCGCCAACGAGGGGAGTGTCAGCTTGACAGCACAAGGAGGTTTTGTTGTGCCAACGCTTATGGTAAGTGTTCTTCTGCAATTCTTAAATCATCAAAGATTTAATTACGTATGGTTGGGTTAGCAAATGTTTGACAAGAATATAAGGGTTTATATAAAGTATTTGCTTTGATTTTTTTTTCTTTTCTTTGTTTTGTTTGTTGTACAGAGGAAACCAGAAAGAAGATGGTCATAGTGGCAACAGGTACAACATTATAAACACACCCAATTCAATTTTATCATTTTGTTACGATCATAAAGTTGTCTACGGATAAATCTTTCTCTAAATCATGTAATCGAACACGGCCCCGCCATTCAGACACGACGGAGTCCTAATTAAGTATACGCATATGTATGTTATATTTGGTGTAGTTTTCAAAAGCAAAATATCATTGCATCGAGTTAGGATGAGCATAAGGATGTCAATGAAAGAAAATAAAATATTTCAACGATTATACAAGTTAGTTTTAAATTATTAAGATATTATTGTTATATTTATTAATTTTTAAAGTATTTTGATATTTTATTTTATTTTAAATATTATAAAATTAAATAAGAATACTTGCATGGTTATCATTAATTTTTTTAATAAATTAATATTTTAAACTTTAAAAGTACAAGTATCAAGCAATCTCATTCTTAAAAGATGAAAATATAAGATAATATCCAAAATCTATCTATTATTATTTTAATATATGAATTTAATTATTTATTATATTTTAATCTTTAAATTTAAAGATTTACTCTCTTTTAAATTTTCCAGTGAAGTTTATTTTAATTTTTTCATACTACTTTTAGTGTTACTATAGACTATTATTTTATTATTTTTCTTTCGATCAATAACAGTATTTATCATAATTGAATTAAGCTCCTGAGTGTGATTTAGGTTTAAAAATAGTGCAATAAAATACATTTAAAGTGTGTGAATTGGTGTGTTTAAAATTTAATTTGAGTTAACGGACACTTATTAGAGGACTAGCCGAAAGGATAACCTATGTACATGTTTTGTGACTTTTATTCTTACGCTAACCATTTTTCTTTTATATTAAATAAATTCTTCAGTTTCGGTGATGATGATAGTTGTAGTGGCAGCGGTCACGGTCCTAGTTTGCTGGCCCATGAAGATTATCTTCTCTCCCACGTCTCTTTCACTTTGGAGAGAGAATCCAACCCATCGGATTATGGAGGAGTTTTTGAAGGAACATGGGCCCCTTCCTACAACTAGGTACAGTTACTCACAGGTTAAGAAAATGACCAATTCTTTTAGAAACAAATTAGGTGAAGGAGGATTTGGTAGTGTATATAAAGGGAAGTTATGTGATGGTCGTGCAGTTGCGGTGAAGATTTTAAGTAAATCAAAAGGCAATGGAGAAGAATTCATTAACGAAGTTGCAAGTATTGGTAGGACTTCACATGTGAATATTGTTAGACTTTTGGGATTTTGTTTGGAGAGTTCTAAACGGGCTCTAATATATGAGTTTATGCCTAATGGATCTCTTGACAAGTTCATATATGAAGACAAATATCCGTTACAAGTTGAACACAAATTGGATTGCCAGATATTGTATGATATTGCAATTGGTATTGCCCGTGGATTAGAGTACTTACACAGAGGTTGCAACACTAGAATCTTGCATTTTGACATAAAACCTCACAACATATTACTAGACGATGATTTCTGTCCAAAAATTTCAGATTTTGGACTTGCACAAGTATGTCCAGGAAAAGAAAGCACAATATCGATATTTGGTGCTAGAGGGACTGCAGGCTATATAGCCCCAGAAGTTTTTTCCAGGAATTTCGGTTCAGTGTCACATAAGTCAGATGTTTATAGTTATGGAATGATGATCTTAGAAATGGTTGGAAGGAGAAAAAATATGAAGGAGGAAGTAGCCCACTCTAGTGAGATATATTTTCCTCATTGGATTTACAATCGACTTGAATCAAATCAAGAATTTGGTTTACAGATTATAAAAAATGAAGGTGACGACCAAATGTTGCGAAAGATGACAATAGTGGGCTTATGGTGCATACAAACTCAACCTTCAAGTAGACCAGCCATAAGTAAAGTGGTAGAAATGTTAGAAAGCAAAGTTGGGTTATTACAACTTCCACCAAAACCTTTTCTGTCTTCTCCATCAACCTCTCCAACCCATTTGTCATGTGAAAGTGAGACTTTGTAATTTATGAGAGTACTCAGTTGTAGTCTATATATGCATGGGTGTAGAATATTGCACGTATTGCTATCACTTTTTGCTTTTGGTTTGACTCATTAATGAGTTTTGTATTTTAAATTGGAAGGTAGCCATTTTAAAACACTTCGTAGATTATGCCTATTTTTTGGCTTAATATACTTGTTTGGTTTACCGTTCAGAGTTGATGAATGTATATTTAAATTTAGATACCTTTACTTGGTACAAGTATCTCATAGTAGTTCTAAACACGGAGGTTTTGATTTGAAATGACAGCAGTAAATTTTTGGTTTTTCTTTTGCTTCATTTACTCCCTCATGTGATAACGAAGATAAAATGTCTATTATCGTTTTCTAAAGGTAAATCTCCTATTTAATGTTATACATTTCAAGTTAATTAGTTTTCATCCAATATTAGATCATATCCTAATATAATGTATTCAATTGACGAGAAACTGCATGCACTAATGAAAAATTAAAGAAGAAAAGACGAAAAAAACTTTAATGTATATAGAACTTAAACACTAAAAATTAACTAAATTTACCCAAAGTTGTTGTTTGCTAATGGCGAAGATGTTTCTTCTAATTGCTGCAGCTAGGGGGTTGAATTGGAAGATCAAACTGTGTTTAGGTAATGTACTATTTACATTGCTTATATGTTACATTAGTTTTGTAGTACAACGAAAAGAAAAAATTATGTCCAGTTAATCAACCGAACACAGCCTAAAAACATTTTCCTATTATGTCAATCAAATTCTCCAGCATGGGGCGTCATGGCTACTGGAGTTGTAGTGCTGTTGATGGTCTTCGTGGCTTGCTGCTTAAGGAAAAAGATCTTCTCTCCGATGTCTCTTCTGTTCTGGAGGGAGAACCCAACCAATCGCATTATTGAGGGGTTTCTGAAAGAACATGGACAACT
Source organism: Hylodesmum podocarpum (assembly GCA_026586105.1). NCBI lineage: Eukaryota > Viridiplantae > Streptophyta > Magnoliopsida > Fabales > Fabaceae > Hylodesmum > Hylodesmum podocarpum. The sequence continues at coordinate 1,812,134 of JALJEV010000539.1, read as the reverse complement.
TGTTACGGCTAGATACAGTTATTCAGAGGTTAAGAAAATGACCAACTCTTTTAGAAACAGATTAGGCCAAGGGGGATTCGGTAGTGTATACAAAGGGAAGTTACTTGATGGACGTGTTGTTGCGGTGAAGATTTTATGCAAATCAGAGGGCAATGGAGAAGAATTCATCAATGAAGTTGCAAGTATTAGCAGGACATCACATGTTAACATTGTTAGACTTTTGGGATTCTGTCTGGACAATTCAAAACGGGCTCTAATATACGAGTTTATGCCTAATGGATCCCTTGACAAGTTCATATATGACGAGAAAAATGCACAAGTTGCTCATCAATTGGACTGCAAAATATTGTATGACATTGCTGTGGGATCCACTTGGACCAAATCCAGCCAAAATTCGGTGGTGCAAAAGGTTTGGTAGAAAAACCAAGAAACTTCCGGTGGAGTGTGAATTGCAATTGATTGCTTTCGGTGTTTTTTTTAATTGATTGGAAAAACAGTTCCAATTTCCTTCTCCTATAAAAGGAGAAGGTTTGCCTCACAAAATTCATCCCCTCACAAACACAAAAACAGCAAGAGCTGTTCAGCCATCCTCACAAGAGAGTGTGAGAGAAAAAGAAGAGGGAGATCCTTAGAGAGTGTTTTCTCTAAGAGAGAAAAATTAGTAAGCCAATTTGTGAGTGTTATCCACAAATTGAAGATACAATTGTTATTGTATTTGTATTCCCATTATTGTTATAGTGGAGATTTAAGAGGTCTACGGGTCCCGTGGTTTTTACCTTATTGAGAAGGTTTTCCACGCTAAAATTTTCTGGCGTTGTTATTATATTTTTCGCTTCCGCTTAATGCCTAATTTTGAGTACACAGAGGAGGGAAATTCTGCCGATATTTCCCAACAATTGCAATTGGCATTGCTCGTGGATTAGAGTACTTACACCGAGGTTGCAACACTAGAATCTTGCATTTTGACATAAAACCTCATAACATACTACTAGATGAAGATTTCTTTCCAAAAATTACAGATTTCGGACTTGCAAAACTATGTCCCACAAAAGAAAGTGCAGTATCAATATTTTGTGCTAGAGGAACGGCAGGTTATATTGCCCCAGAGGTATTTTCCAGGAATTTTGGTGCTGTATCACATAAGGCAGATGTCTACAGTTATGGAATAATGGTCCTAGAAATGGTTGGAATGAGAAGTAATATTAAGGCTGATGTAAACCGCTCAAGTGAAATCTATTTTCCTCATTGGATTTACAATCGTCTTGAATCAGATCAGGAACTTGGTTTAGAAAATATAGAAAACGAATGTGATAACAGAATGGTGAGAAAAATGACAATAGTGGGCTTATGGTGTATACAAACCTACCCTTCGACTCGACCAGCCATAAGTAAAGTGGTGGAAATGCTAGAAAGTGAAGTCGAGTTATTGCAAATTCCACCTAAACCACATTCGTCTTCTCCTTCAACATCTCCCGTCCATTTCTCATGTGAGACGACATTGTAATTTATGAGATAGTTTCAGTGGTATATAATCTAGGGTGCAGTATATTGCATTACTTACTAGTATACTTTGCTTTTACTTTACTTCATAAATTGATGTGTAACTTTGTTGTATCATGTAACGATCAGAACACTTCATACTCTTTACCTATTTCTTGGTTTAACATATGTTTCTGATAGCAGTGTAGTCAGCTTTCTTCAATCAACGCATGCCCCCTAATTTGATTAGAAAGGTGAATTCTCTATTAGCAATATGTTTTAGTGTTTAAGTTGTGTTTCGTCCACTACTTGAAATAATATATGGTGGGAAAGAATTAACAAAGTTTGACAAGATGTCCTTTTAGGAATTTAGTAGAGAAACTTTGAATAATATAAGTGAAATTCCATTGACAAGAAACTGCACTTGTGTTTTCATCTCCTTTTTGTCATAGTATCTTTCCAACTAGTGTTGAGGACTAGTCAATGAGGGAATAATAATAAGGTTTTATAAAAAATATAATAATATTAATTAATAATAATTTTTTATTATTTTTTTACTTTAATTCTTTAGAAATACTAGTTTATCTGTCTGCTTTTTTTGTTCCTACTTACCAAGTCTATGTTAATACCAATAAGTACTACTGCTAGAAAACGTGTTTGAAGGGAGAGATATTTGCATGGAAATGTGCCAAGAAATTTGGAGTCATTGAATATAACAATAGGTTGATGAAAATGAGATACACACATCTTTAACGCGTTCTCTCTTTAGTCTTGTTGACTAGTGACACTGTGACAGTGAAGCAAAGTGGCTTGTCGGCACTAACCTCTTAAAACAGCGACCGAACCTTTCCATAACCTTGTCTTATTTCCAAGAATTTGATTAAAAGAATATTATGGCTTACATTCTATGTCTTTTATGTACTCTGTTTAGATTCTATGATGCACTTCAAAGTTTAAACTCTCTAGATTCTAGACCTTTTCTTTGTCACCTTTTTAATCTGCGTGACCACCCATACCATCTTTGTTAGTGTTTTGATTTTTTATTTACATCTTGTAAACAGTTTTAACAAATCTCCAAGAGAAGGTTCGGATGGACTAGTGCCGTGTTGGATCAGTTTAAGATCACATTAACTAGAATGAATCAACAAGTCATATCTAATTTATTCTTCCTTCAACTGACTTAATTGAGCATGAAATTGGTCCAAAATATATAAATTATCTTGAATTTTGGATTTCCCTTTCAAGTGGTTTGAGGAACTTACCATGAAGGAATTTTCTCAGGTCAGGGGAATATTGATCACCAGTGTCTCAGATGAGAGACTCGACACAAGAATGGCTTATATATTGTTTTCAACTATTATATTGTAGTTCCTAACTCATTATTTGTAATTTTTACTAATTGATGGGAATAATGGTGAATGCTAAATGATATTCTGTGAAAGTTTTAGGATTTATGTCGAAGTTGTTTCATAATAATGGTTCTTTTTTTTTTTTTTGCTGAAGATATCATAATAACGTTGGACAAAGAGAAGTTATGTATAATTTTAGGCAAAAATCGGAATTAAGCAAATAAGGTAGTTGGTTGAAATTCCACCTCCCATTCTAGGTAAATATTATTTTCTTGACTAAAATTGAGAGTGAGAAGGATGGAAATGTCTCCGGTTCATGTAATCTTATTCTTTTGTGTCATCTAACTGTAGTGGTTTTTCTCTCAGCTGGGAATGCAAATGGATACGGTCACTATCATTTAGACTTACTTGTAGTGGTTTTCCAGTCAACTGGCGTGTCAATTGGTTTCAAAAATTTTGTACATAACAAATTGTAAGACACGAGTGGTGATAAACAAGGGGAGAGTAGATAGAGTTATTTCAATTATGCTTTGCTTGACTACTTGAGAGTGAGAATGAGAATTGTAGTGTAAAAGCATTCTCTGCTTCTGCTGCTTCTCTCACCTTCAAATATAATGTCTCCACTTTACTTACTTTGCTTCCTTCTGTTTGCGTTGCTTCTCTCACCTGCAAATGCACAATGGAACTTTAATGATACTTTAGACTCATTTGATTGCGGAAGCTTAGGGAAAATTGGGTTCCCTTTCACCACAGTAGAACGCCAGAATAGTGGTCTTCTGGCAATCCAAGGTTGTGATGATCATAACCAAACAGCAATGAAGCGTGTCCGGTTGAACAAGCACAATACATCAAAACTGTTCCAAGTTACGAAAATTATGTGGCCCATTTTTCCTAGTATTTCCATTATAGATCAGGATTTGAGCAAGCTTCTGGAAAACAAAAGTTGTAATGCTTTCAGCTATAATGTAACCATCCCTCCATTATCTCCTTTCGGTTATTTTTATGTGCAAAACAGTATAACAGCGTTCAATTGCAGCCGCAAACACAAACCCAACGGTACAAATGATTTCGTCAACTATACCGGATATAATTCTTCCTTTGATATTTACTTTGCACCTCCATCCTCTGAGGAAGAGTCTCTGCGCTCTTTAAAGTCCTCATGTTCAATGGTTCAACTTCCCAAGAGACAAGATTCTCAGTTCTTCAAAAATCCATTTGCATTTTTAACTTCTGAAATTACCCTCACATTCACCTATTCAGATGATTGTAGCCAGTGTGTCCTGGAAAAACAGGGCCTATGTCGACTTGACAGGAAGGGGAAATTATATTGTGACATGACCAGGTAATACAAAAACATCTATATAAATAAATAGAATTTTACAATCTTCATGCTTCATTTTTTCTACGGCCTGTAAGGCCATCGCCTTGTTTAAAGTACTTAATTATATGATATTTAATTAATTTTTTATGCTAATATTTAATTTATTTAAAAATTTAGAATTAATAATTCAGGCCTCAATAATATAAATCAACAAAACTACTTCATGATATATACATTTAATATTCAGTGGAGGACTCTTTTTATATTAACATTCCGTGGAAGACTCTTTTTGTATTAAATATTTTTTTTAACGCAATAGAAGAATCTATTTCTTCATTATGAAACCACAGTTAATTTAGTATTTTAATTCAAAAAAGTCAGTACCTTAACAATGTCCCACAAAGTAGCCCCACTATAACTTTTACCAGTTATATTCGTTAAAGTCTTCCATATGTGTTGTTGGCTTATGTTAATGATTTTCTTTCGAATGAATGAAACCCATATTTCCCATAAAAAAGAAAAAGTCTTCTATATGGCTTCAAGTCAACGGGCAGGCAAAGCAGCTCATGACATGGCGAAGAAAGTTTAAAATAATTGAGAGACTCTAGTCCTCTAGCATTATAACGTTTTTAGCTCAAAAATAACGTAGTGGGTGATTGAGGAAGGATGTGTGGAGTTTATAATATTTTGTATTATTTCTTTTGTTTTGTGAGTTTAAACTACTTGTCTTGGACGCTGGGAATCAAGGACAGTTCCCACCTTCATTTGCTTGTGGATATGTTGGCAATATCAGTTTTCCTTTTACTACAATAGAACACCAGGACTGTGGCTTATTGCCCATACACAATTGTGATGATCCTGATCCACAAAAGCCCAAAATGATCCAGTTACACAACAAAGGAAAACCGTTTTTAGTTGTACGAGTATCTCAGAATCAAACAGAATTAAACAGCTCAAGAGAATTGACATTGATGTGTCAAATCTAAGTTCTCTTCTTGTGTTAAAATTTTGAATTTAGTGTTTAGTTACTGATGTTTAATATTATCAAAGTAAGCGTGCCATATTTTTATCGCACAACTTTATCTTCACACTTCAAATCTGTGTTATTTGCTCTAAATTTTTCTTCTAATTGCATCAGTTACCAAGGAAAAATCACGCACCAAGGAAAAAGGCTGAGTTGGATGGCAAAACTGGGTTTAGGTAATGTACTCTGTTTACATAGCCTATACGTTACATTGGTTTGTAGTATAACAAAAAGCAAAAATTTGTCCAGTTAATCAACTGAGCACAGCCTATAAACATTTTCCTTTTATGTCAAACAAATTCTCCAGCATTGGGCGTCATGGCTGCTGGAGTTGTAGTGCTGTTGATGGTCTTGGCTTGCTGCTTAAGGAAAAAGATCTTCTCTCCTATGTCTCTTTTGTTCTGGAGAGAGAACCCAACAAATCGCATTATTGAGGGGTTTCTGAAACAACATGGACGACTTGTTACGGCTAGATACACTTATTCAGAGGTTAAGAAAATGACCAACGCTTTCAGAAGCAGATTAGGCCAAGGGGGATTCGGTAGTGTATACAAAGGAAAGTTACTTGATGGACGTGTCGTTGCGGTGAAGATTTTATGCAAATCAGAAGGCAATGGAGAAGAATTCATCAATGAAGTTGCAAGTATTAGTAGGACATCACATGTTAACATTGTAAGACTTTTAGGATTTTGTTTGGAGGGTTCTAAACGGGCTCTAGTATATGAGTTTATGCCTAATGGATCTCTTGACAAGTTCATATACGAAGACAAATATCCGTTACAAGCTGAACACAAATTGGATTGCAAAATATTGTATGATATTGCAATTGGTATTGCCCGTGGATTAGAATACTTACACAGAGGTTGCAACACTAGAATCTTGCATTTTGACATAAAGCCTCACAACATATTACTAGATGATGATTTCTGTCCAAAAATTTCAGATTTTGGACTTGCACAAGTATGTCCAGGAAAAGAAAGCACAATATCGATATTTGGTGCTAGAGGCACTGCAGGCTATATTGCCCCAGAAGTTTTTTCCAGGAATTTCGGTTCAGTGTCACATAAGTCAGATGTTTATAGTTATGGAATGATGATCCTAGAAATGGTTGGAAGGAGAACCAATATTAAGGTTGAAGTAGCCCACTCAAGTGAGATATATTTTCCTCATTGGATTTACGATCGACTTGAATCAAATCAAGAATTTGGTCTGCAGATTATAAAAAATGAAAGTGATGACAAAATGGTGCGAAAGATGACAATAGTGGGCTTATGGTGCATACAAACTCAACCTTCAAGTAGACCAGCCATAAGTAAAGTGGTAGAAATGTTAGAAAGTAAAGTTGAGTTATTGCAAATTCCACCTAAACCTTTTCTGTCTTCTCCACCAACCTCTCCGACCCATTTGTCATGTGAAAGTGAGACATTGTAATTTATGAGAATACTCAGTTGTAGTCTATATATGCATGGGTGTAGAATATTGCACGTATTGTTATTACTTTTTGCTTCTGTTTGACTCATTCATCAGTTTTATATCGTAAATTGTAAGGTAGCCATTTTATAACACTTCATAGATTATGTCTATTTTTTGGCTTAATATATTTGTTTGGATTACCTTTGGAGTTAATGAATGTATATTTAACTTTAGATTCCATTACTTTGGGACAAGTATCTCATGTATCTGTTGTTCTAAACAGAGGTTTTGAAATGATAGGGAATAATTTTAAGGTTTTGCTTTCGCTTCATTTACTACCTCATGTGATAAGAAAGTTAAAATCTCTAATACCTTTTTTTTTAAGGTAAATATCTGATTTAATGTTATACTTTTCAAATCAATTAATTTTCATCCAATATTAGATCATATCCTAATATAAAGTATTTAATTAACGAGAAACTGCACTAGTGAAAAATTAAAGAAGGTAAGACGAAAAAACTTTAAGGTAGATAGAACTTAAAAACTAAATATTAAATTGTTGTTAGATCTTCGTTGAATTGGTAGTGGAATTCTTTGGTCCACGAATAACCCATTTCTAACACGACAATCCTCCCGCTATCATATTTCTTTTTCAAAAATGTATTTTTAATTTCTATAAATATAATTATCTAATTTTAGTTCTTCATTTTTTTTAATTCTTTCTCTTATATTTTTTTCTTTATATTTAAAGTTTTATTTTTATTATTTGTGTTTTTAAAATATATCATTTTAAATATTTTATGTATTTTTCTTTTAAAAGGAATAATTTCACGTCACATTATTTTTGATAAATTTTAAAATAATTAATTTAAAAAGTTTTTAGAAATCATTGTGTTTAAAAGGTAGTGAAGTAATTTCCTGTACCTATAATTTTATCGCCACAACATTATTTTCTCATTTTTTACCATATATTGTAGTAATTAAAAATCTTCATAATTTTAAATTAATAATTTTAAAATTTAAATCATAATAATATTGATGTAAAATTAATTTTTTTATCAAAACATATTTTAAAAATGTAAGAAAATAAAAAATAGAAGTTTTTAAATGTAAAAGTCACGTTTAACCGAAATCCTGTAGTTTTTTAAGAAAAATCTTATCACAACTTAGTGATTATGTATGAGTCGTGAATCTATTCTTGAGATGTCAACAGTTAATCGAAAATGACAAATGTTGTAACACTGTTAATTGTATATTTCGACAAAGTAAAGTGACATATTATAATATTTAAAATTAATAAAGATCAAATTTAATAAAACAAAATAGTATTTACAAGAATTAAATCATTTTTTTTAAAAAAAAATGTTTTTTATATGGTCATTTTATATGTCAACAATTGATTTTGTAAAAGTTAATGAAAATAAATACAATAAACAAAATATCAGAGTATATATATATATATATAGAGAGAGAGAGAGAGAGGTATATAAAGAATTGGATTATGTATTTGTTAAGTTCAATACTCTACTTTAAATAATCTTATTAAAATAGTTTTAATCTAATTAAACCCTAAAACAAAAACGAACCGTAATTTTGTGGATTTGGATCAGGTTTGTCATGTTATCCCAGCCCATTGTCAGCCCAACTCAATACTTATTTTCGTTATCTCCTAAGTCCTAACCTTCATGTTCTTCATTTTAAGATAGTGCGGACAGTTGATATATGGTCCCATGGAAACATAAAAATTACTGTTCCTTTCGTGTCCATTTTAATCTTCAGTTCTTTTGACTTCTTAATTTCCTCACAACTTTTCTTAGTAGTTCCACTTTATGCCGTCTTTTGCAAGTTTAGCACAAGAGTCCAAATATACGATTAGACCTTCAACTATGACTTTGAAAACGTTAAAGAACCGAGTCTTCTTTAGTGCCTTTCTTTGAGTAAAGAAGTCTTGTAAAATGGTTTGCACTATGTCGTCTGATCCACTTTGATCTTTATCAAAATTAATTTTGTAGTGATTAGACTTAATTTCAAACAATTATAATTTTCAAAACATATTTGGATATGACTAAATTTTGTTGCTGTTTCGTTTAACAACATAATTAGAATTGACTTGAAATGAAATTAGTCTAGCATGATTTTACAATATAAAAAGATTCAATTCTTGTTTGGTGCATACTAAATGCATTCTGCTTCCTTAGCCGATTTCATCTTTGCTTGTCAATTCTTGACATTCCTAATGGATCCCCTTCTCAATTTGAAATCACTAATTTTATTTTTCTCACAGCTTCTGGTTCTTGTTTCAGCTGAGGATGGTAAGTGTCCACCATTTTTTGACTGTGGATATCTTGGCCTCATTCAGTTTCCTTTCACAACCACACAACAACCACACTGCGGACTGTTAGCAATAAATGGTTGTGAAGGAAATGATCCATTAGCTCGCAAAACTGTCCAACTAAGCAACTCAACATCAAGATCCTATAGTGTTCTACATGTTGAACCACGTACTATAATGATCGCAGATGATGAACAATATCAGTATTTGCAAAACAAAAATTGCAAAGCCTTCAGCAACAATTTTACTCTTCCTAAAACCTCTCCTTTAGCTTCATTCAAAATCAAATATAATATCACTATCTTCAGATGCAATCCCTCCCTCAGTCTCACTCTTCCCAAAAGATTTTATGAGTATTCAAATTGTTCTCCCGAGTACAATATCTATTATGGTCCTCCAAATACTGAAATTCCTCCGGGTTCCGAGTGGCCGAGTTCTCTAGCAACATGTTCAACCATTCAGCTAGCAGTGGAAGGAAAAACTACCAACAACCCCTTTCAATTTCTATCTGCTAGTATCGTTATTGAAGTGAGATTATCTGATTATTGTGAAAGGTGTCTTCTTCATGGAGAAGGACAATGTTTACTTGATAGTAAAACACAATTCTATTGCGCCAAAAGTGCAGGTGAGGAGACACCGAATGCCTCAGTCAAAGTTTACAACAAATTCAAGAATTTTTTTACACTGCCTAATTTATATTTAGTTACCACCTAGTACAAATACTTTGCATTTTGCATGCATGCATATACAGTGTACTCTATCTGATACATAGAATTAGCCAAAGGTAGATAACAAATTAAACAGGTGCTCTGTATTCGTTTTCTTTGACTTTCTAGAAATAATTTTAACCAAAATACTTGCTAAGTGTTTTTTAATATCTGCAGGGCGTAAAAGTTGGGTCGTGAAAACGGTACTTGGACTTGGACTAGGTAATACATGTTGATTTATTTCATTTTCATCACTGTATCTTCGCAATTAATATTTAATAATCATATATATTACTCTCTATTTTTTTTTGTAAAGAAATCACTATTTTATTTTATTGAGGGACATTCCATATCCAAGGAATGCTATGCCACATAGGTTGCTTCATCCGGTTTACAAAATAAGGGACGGTCCTTAAACTATAGAAACCCAGTTGGAGTTGCTCTTAGCACCCTATCTTCGTTTCAGATTTTTTCCTTTTGAAAAAAAGGAAGGTTTAATAGATCTGGCTTGCAATAATCAGTTATTACTTATTACCTTTATATTCCGGAGCCAGAAGGATGTAAACAATTTATTCTATTCTCTTTAGAGCATCAGTTTCTCATCCTTCTAAATAATCTTTCTAATTTGAATAACCTCTCCAGGTGCTGCAGTTGCTCTGTTGCTAATAATGGTCAAGATCTACTGTACAAGATGGAAGAAGCAAAATCCAACCAACCAGCGGATTGATATCTTTTTGAAAAGACAGGGACATCTTCAGACTAAGAGGTATGGTTATTCTGAGATAAAGAAAGTGACAAACTCATTCAGAAACAAATTAGGCCAAGGGGGATTCGGTAGTGTATACAAAGGAAAATTACTGGATGGACGTTATGTTGCCGTGAAGATCCTAAATGAATTCAAAGATAATGGTGAGGAATTCATCAATGAAGTTGCAAGTATCAGCAGAACTTCTCATGTTAACATTGTTACTCTTTTGGGATTCTGCTACGAAGGCTCTAAACGAGCTTTAGTTTATGAGTTTATGTCTCATGGATCGCTTGAGAAGTTTATCTTTGAAGAAAATGCCCTCATGACTACAGATCGTCACTTGGACTGTGAAACATTGTACCATATTGTAATTGGTGTTGCTCGAGGACTAGAATACCTGCATAAAGGTTGTAATGCCAGAATTTTACATTTTGACATAAAACCTCACAACATTCTCTTGGATGAGACTTTCAACCCCAAGATTTCTGATTTTGGTCTAGCAAAAATTTGCACAAGAAAAGAAAGTATGGTATCAATATTTGGTGCTAGAGGAACAGCAGGCTATATAGCCCCGGAAGTTTTTTCTAGGAATTTCGGGGCAGTACCACACAAGTCAGATGTTTACAGCTATGGAATGATGGTCTTAGAAATGATTGGAGGAAGAAAAAATATTAAGACTGAAGTAGACCCCTCAAATGAAGTATACTTTCCTGATTGGATTTACAATCGTCTTGAATCAAATCAGGAGCTTGGTTTACATAACATAAGAAATGAAAGTGAAGACAAATTGGTAAGAAAAATGACAATAGTGGGATTGTGGTGCATACAGACCCGCCCTTCAACTCGACCTGCCATAAGTAAAGTGGTGGAAATGCTAGAAAACAAAGTTGAGTTATTGAATATTCCACCTAAACCTTTTTTCTCTTCTCCTTCAAACTCTCCCGTGCATTTATCATTTGAGACACTGTAAATTGTGACTTGTGAGAATATTATATTAGATGAAGTAAATGCTGCTGTATTTCAAGTTTATTGCATATAACAATATGAATTAATTATTATTTTTTATTATTTTTTTTACTTTTAATTCTTTAGAAACACTAGTTGACTCTGCATTTTTGTGCCAACTTAGCAAGTATCTGTTATACCACGAAGAACTACTGCTAGAAAACGTGTTTGAGGGAGGCCGGGGAGAGATTCTTTTTGACAATAGAGAGGGGAGAGAGACTTACGTAGAAAATGTGTCAAGAATTTGATGTCATTGAATATAACAATATAGGTTGATGAAAATGAGATACACCCAGTTTTAACGCGTTTTGTCTTTAGTCTTGTTGACTAGTCACAGTAAAGCGAAGTGGCCGGTCAACACTAACCTCATAAAACAACGACCTGAGCTTTTTCATAACCTTGTCTTATTTCCAATAATTTGATTAGAAGAATACTGTGGAGTTCAACAACGGTTAAGACCTTTGCAAGAATACTCTTGACCTTTCCCTTGCTTGTTATCTTTTTAATTCCTGTGACTGTTAAAATCTTGACAAGCGTATCAAGTTGTTCAAATGATAAATCAATAAGGTGGATATTGATTTCTCAATAGACTTGAGAGTAGTATTTAGCAATCATCACTGAACTTTTAAGAAGCAAATTAATAAGATGATTTTCGTAACCAAAAGCAAAAAACAAGAATAATTCATAAATGATTCAAAATAAGTTATTGAAATTTGACGAGAACTTTGCATGAACATTTAGTGGCTTAAGTTGGTT